>ML781266.1:422513-464437 GCA_009831015.1 Picea engelmannii
CTAGAGGGCCCATAGTGATAATAGTGGAGGACATTCAATGTAAGGTGGACTAGGTCCACTATATTATTAAATAAGGCCCACTATGGTAGTTAGATATAATAAATGAGTAATTAGATATAATTAATGTAAGAGGGTTTCTTAGAAGGTTCTACTTCTAGAAGATTCCTCCTCTAGAATGTTCTTAGGATATGATAGCACTATATAAAGAGGTTCAAGCAATGTAATGAGAGATGAAAAGAAATATTGTGTTTGGAGCTGAATCTCATTAGGAGGATGCCCCCTTGAAGAGGCAAGTGAACAGGAGAGGATCCCTTCCATAATAGGATCCATTGTATGGTGTTTCCCTACCTCAAGGGTTTGATATAATAAAGTGGTGTTTTTCTATATTGTTCTTCTATATCTGTTGTGGTGTTTTTGTATTCAGTCTTTGGATCTTAACATACTCTCAGAGGAGTAGTGTTGAAAGTTCAAATTTCCAGGTGGGCAATGAGATGGGATCAATAGATATCATAGACTACCAAGTGGGCAGAGAGAAAATCTCAATTTGTCAGGTTGGAAAGGGAGAAGAGATGAACTCAATTGAGACTTCATATCAGCAAGGAGTGTTGATGGAAGAATATCAAAGGTGTGTTCTAATCATTGGGGGAATTCAAATATTCCTTCCAAATAGTCCAACAGAGTCTAATACAAGCATTGTGCATGAGGAGATAGTGCAACAAGAATCCAAGAAAGATACCATGGAGACAAGTGATTTTAAAGCTAATTGTGTCTTTGATGCAAGTGCAACACAGGAAAGAAAACCAAAAATGACTGTCAAAGAGGAGGAGAAGGAGAAGACACTAATGTTTGCCCCAACAGAAAAAGAGGAGAATTCAAATGAATTTCTCACTCAATGGGAGTGAGAGATGAAGATGTTGGAGGATTGGTTGGACAATCCAAAACCAGAAGATGGCTTCCAAGAGACAGTCATGCAGATTTTAGGAGAAGATCATTCAGAAGAATTGCTCAAATTTTCTAGCCAGGAAGCTGAAAGGGAGATAACTACAGCATTGGAGCTTGCAGAAGAAGAGGAAATAGACAACAGAGATTTTTTTGAGTTGTATGAGGAATTATAAGCCCAGGAGAGAAGATTAAATTTCTAGAGTAGGCATCTCCAATAGGACAAATTGGAAATAGGTGGAGGAGCATACCATCTTGGGGAGCAGCTGGAGGAAGTTGGAGTTGAACCAACAAGAGAGGAGATGACAGAAGTCAATCTGTCAGAGGAGGAAGTTGAGAAACAACTCAGTGGTGATATTGTAGAACTGGATTATGCAACAGAGTGGCCAACTAATGCCACAGGAGATGAAGATAACATGACAGTTCAGACTGATCAGATTGGTGAAGAGGAGAAAGATCACACATTTCAATGTTCCCAAGAGATAGAGAAAGAAGAGCATCCAGTGGAACTGCTCAAAAATTTGAGCCAAGGAGATGAGCAAGAGATAACTGTAGAATATGAACCTACAACAAAGGAGGAAGAAATATATAGCATGGATCTTGTTGATCCGTGTGAAGAGATGGAAGCCCTGGAGAGAAGTGTAAACATGCAAAAGCATCTTATCCAATAGGTCAAGTTGGAAATTGATGGAAGAAAAGGAAACAAAGAATACTATAGGGGGGAAACTAGACAATGGACCAGTTGGACAAAGAAATAGAGGATATAAAGAGATTGATCCTGGAAGTAGCACAAGAAGCAGTCATCAAAGAAGTATGGGACAGAAGAAAACCTACAGGAGAAGTAGGGAAAAAGAAATTACAAGGAAAAGGAGCAGATGAACCACTCCAAGAGAAAGTATAGGACCTCGGAGGATCTCAACATGGTAGAGGGAGCCATGAGAAGGAGCTCATGTTTTTCCCAGCAGTGGAGTATGATGTAGGAGCATCGTTAGAAAATCCCACATGGAGGGACAACTCAGTGCCATAGCATGCCTTTTAAATTAAATGGAATCTAAAAGCTGACATTTATTCTGCAAATCCATTTTGAACAGATGATTGAAAAAGAGCGAAATGCTCGAAAACTGAATGATCACGAGAGGTCTGGAAGTTTCACTCGCAGTCTTGAATGTAACGGAGCTTGAGTAGTTGTTAGTGGTTAATTTTATAAGACAGGTAGTTAGAGGAAACCCTAGAGGACCTCTTGTATATGTAGATGCATGGTATGCCTAAAGGAGGCTGCTGCAAATTAGATAGGAGATTGATGTGATTTAGTTATCATTTTCATAGCTGTAGCCATTTACTTTTGAATGAATATAACAGAGGAAAATTGATCCAAATGCATGGAAATTTTATTATTTTTTATTCCCTATTATTGTGTTTTCATGAATGAATGAATCGCGTTATGAGTATATGAAATTGTGAAGTGCTTGCATAAATTTCAATCATTTCTCTTCATTTCAACTTGTGCAAGGTGTGCACATAGTCCGGAAGGAGTGCAACGACAAAGTCTGTTTCAGCTCATAATCTCAGAAGATATAGTGTAAAGTTTCCTTTGCAAGGAGTGAAAATTGATTGCTACAAGTCGTGCATAGTCATCCGCAAGAATTTGAACCTTGCATAAGATTCTCCTGCAAGGAGTGCACAGATCCAAAATTCGACTAAGTGTCAAAGTGACTCTTTACTAAGTCAAGAGAGAAGGAGACAAGAAATCTCAAGAGAGATAGCATTGATCTTCATCATCAGAAGCTCAAGGAGTGCACAGGAACAACTATGTGTTGAGTTCAGAGAGAGACAAAGTTATAGAACACTCTGTAAAGAGGAGCTCTGCAAGGTGTGCATCGAGCAAGAGGAACACCAGGAGGGCAAGAAGAATTTATTTTCAAGAAATCCTTCAGATCTAAGATTGAAAAAATCCCAGAAACGCAAGCAGTGCGTGGGAAATCGAAATCCTCTAAGGATCAAGATCAGAAGGGACAACGCTTTTCATAAGTGTAGAAGAGGCCCAATAGATGGACTCGAAGGAGGAGCAAAGGTCGAATCCTTTGAATGCTTAGAAAATATTATAAGAAAAAAGAGATTATAATATCAAAAGAGAGGGAAAGAGTGGTCATTGGATCACAGTGCAAAATATCATTCATTGCGGAAGAAAGGAAAAGTTTGATATTTGAGAATTCTGAAGTCTGGAATTCCGAAACGACCCTAGTTGTCGATCTAGGAGAGGGAGATCTAAACTATTGGAGGTAGATCTTTGTCGTCTTTTTAGAATCACCATCAAGATCATGAGATCAACAGTCACCTCACATTGCAGGGATAGAAGGTGCTTGAGTTTTATGAAGTCAAGGGTGGGTCGTAATCCAAACCACATTTTTGGAGAAACTATGCATGGAGGATCAAGGTGAATTGCGGGACGAAAAGTAGTTTGGTCTCAAACCACCTTTGAGCATGCTCGCAATAGCATGTTTGCGTGAGGTCACCACCCAAGGTCACCTCTAAGTAGGAGCCAAGGAAAAGGGGAGAGTGGAATTTCTAAAGTCCTGAAGTGATTTTGGACTGTCCATCGTCTAGAAGGACGTGTGGCGGAAATCCATCAGTTTCGGGTGAAGGCGCTCCAAGAAGAACGAGTGCTCAGAAGTTTGAAAACTCTGAAACACTAGGATTCAAAGAAATTTTCAACCATCCAATTCAAGAGGACATGCAACAGAAATCCACAAACTTCGAATGGAAGTGAAAGTTGAGATTTGAGAATCCCGAAGGCCGAAGTCTTGAAGCGGACGACAGCCATTGATTTGAAATTGGATGCATTGCACTAAATATATAACTCCGGGTACAGAGAACTCTAGAGGAAAGCAGAGGGCGAAAGCGTCAAAGTTCGGAATAAGATTTTGTTCATTGATCGAGGAGGGAGATGAAGGAATGTTGATCTAGTTGAGGAGACTAAAGTCCCGAAGTGGGAATAGAGTCGTCGATTTAGAGGGACGTGTGGCAGAAGATCTGCCATTTCATAGAAATCTCTCTGGAAGAAACGAGAGCTTCAGAACTGAAACTCCCAAAGGTCGGATTCGTGGAGAAAATCATAGCCGCACATCTGTAGTGACATGTGTCAATATATCTTCCACTTTGGAAGATGGCTACTGAGGAGGAAGCAAGAGTTGAGAGTTGAAACTCCCGAAGACCAGAAAGTCGGAATCAATCGTAGTCGTTGGTTTGGAAGAGATCTACATGTCGACATGTCATGGAGGTCTAGGAAGGCACGTGAAAGATAGGAAAGGAGGATAGATAGCAGTCATTGATCACGGATCATCCCCGAATGCGAGAGATCGATGGTTGGGAAGAATTGTGAGGCCAAAGCATACTTGGATCTTAATTTTCCTTGAGCAGGCTGCAATTGAAACCATGGTATCGCCGAAGGCATACGTGGCACTTTGTAGTGAATTGTGGGGCAAAAAGTAGGTTGGCCTAAAACCACCCTTGGATGCGCCCGCAATCGCATACTTCCATAAGGTCATAGCCCAAGGCCATATGAAGGAATGGAATAATGAAAAAGAAGCTAGTGCATGAAACTTGATGTTTTAGAAGTGCGCAAACAGAGATCGTGGGTATCAAAGGACCTGTGCCTTAGGAGAAAAGGGGGCCTATGTATAATTGTTTTTGGTTCAATAAGGAGCTCGGAGGGTCAATCTGACTCAGAAGGAAGAAATATGTTAGACCATAAGGTCGTGTAGCCCCGAGGAGATCAGGGGGGGTTCTACATCAAACTTCCTATATTACATCTGGTATGGATGTGGTCACATATAGTAAGCTGCCAATCATTGACCTTTATTACCTCTGGTCTGTAGACTTTGAATCATCATCTTTTCTCGACTTGCAACTGGTTTGCATTCAAGTGGTAACTAGCTTGCAATATTCCATTCTGAACCTCTTTAGCATTTCTTTGATATACTTAGTTTGATAAATAAAAATTACTTGGTTTCTTTGACATATCTAAAGACCCAAAAATAAGGATAATTCTCCAAGTAATGACAATTCAAATTCATTCTTCATATCTTTGCAAATTTCTAGCTTAACCTATCATTAGTACTTCCAAAACAATATCATCAACATAAATTTCAATTAATAAAATGTTACCTTGAGTTACCTTGATGTAGAGGTTGTTGTCTGTGCTTCCTTTCCATAGTTCGTAGAGATTTTTGTCATTGTTTTTTCTAAGCATTACTCTGTTTTGAATGTGAATTGATGTATGCGCTACATGTGTCCAAAAAATATCTATCAATTTGGAATCCATTAGAATTGTTTGAACCATTTCCTGTGTAATTATCATCCATTATGATAATGTTCCTTTGTCTCTGAACCACTCTCTGAACCAATATATGAATCCATGCTCTCGTCCATACTATCCAAGACTCTACTTGCACAACTGTCCATAATGTTGACCCATTTATCACTATACTATCATGAAGTCTTCATTAGCCTATCAAACTATACTTATGCTAATTGATTTCTTTGAATATGTCTTCTCAAACTCTACAAGCTGCTCAAAGGATGGTTCTTTGGTCTGTCACAGCTATCGCATAGACTCCCCTGTCTAATATTCATATTACTTGGTAGTCTCTAAGCCGGATGGCTCAGAACAATTCCTTCTCTTATGTGTATTCATCATCTTCTTCATTGGTAGATTCATCGTCATCTTCATTGGTAGATTCATTATCTCTCTGAGCTTTGAATTCTTTCTTTCTGTCTGTGGATTCATCTTTCACTACAATGCCTGAAAGTACAATATCTTGAACTTGTTCCTTATTTACCTGTCCTCCCTTTCTTTTAGTTATTTTCCAAACCTTTATGTATCTGAAATCTTTCTTTTTCTCTGTAGAATTTTCTTCATCTCGTTTTATTGCCAATCTTGTGATCTCTGGTACTTGGTCTTTGTTCACCTATTCTTCATGTTTTCTTTTCCATACTTTCTTATATCTGATATCAATATTCTCTTTCATGGAAGTATCGATCATGCTTCTACAATCACTAGATATGTGTCCATAGTTATGACATTTGTAACACTCAATGTTACATGCGACCACATAGGCACTTCTTGATTGAACATTTCTTTTATAATCCCTGCAATCTGCAACCTTATGTCCAAAATTGGTACGATAAAAACAATGACCATAAAAGAAATTTGCATACCTGGGAGTGAATGATCTTCTTTGTGGTGTAGTCCTTCTAAATTTTTGCCTTGACTGATCATGATCATGATTTAAGCTTCTTTGTGGCTTGAACATGGATGGTCTTCTTGAAGATGTATCTTCAATAGTTTTCTTAGATTTCGATTGACCATGATTCCTTCCTTTGAGTACTTCAGCATAACTCTTTCTATTTTCTTCATTCTTCTTTTCTAGCAACCTTGAGTGCTTCTCTTCATTCTCTATAACTGATGTGGATGTTTCTGTCTCTTCAACATTCTTGTTGAGCTTGATGACTTTGACTCTTAGTGTGACAACTTATTCTTCAAGCTTCTCAACCTCTTCTTCTTTCTTCATTATCTGAGACTTCATGACCTCTTTTGTTCTCTTTGCTTCTTCAAGTTCGATTTTCAATGTAATTATTTCTTCTTCGAGTCTTATCTCTTCTTGACCAAACTCTTCCTCAAGTTGGATTAAGTCATTGGTTCTTTCCTTGATATGATCCGTCAATATATTTTCTCTCTTTTTTGCTTCTTCATTTTGTGTTGTTATGTTTGCTTCTAAACATTGATTTTGATATTATAGAGTTTCTTCAATTCTTCTGGCCTCTTCTAGCTGAGTTCTTAAATTCTTGATGACCTGTTGCACTTTTTTGGAACCTTGAACACTTTCCTTTTGCTTCATCAATTCTTTCTTAGATGACTTATTTTCTTCTCTTTCTTTCTTTAGATATTCAATTGCACTGATCAATTGCTCTTTGTGATCAACTTCTGCTTCTTCATACTCTTCCTCTTTTGAATCTGTCTGACATGATGAGCATATTTCTTCTTTTTTTGTACCTGCATCTTCTTTGGCATTTTCTGAATCTGCGATGGGTGAAGAATATATGTCATGTAAATTATCCCAAAGTTATTTTGCTGATGAACATTTACCAACCTTTTCTCTTATCGAATTAGGTAATCCTTCCCAGATGAAATCCATTTCCATTTTGTTATTCTTCTTCAATTCCTTCTTGGCTACAGTCTTTTCCCTTTTTGAACTATCATATCTTGTAACAACTGATAGCCAAATATAATTTCCCTATTCCTGTAAAAATAATTTATTCATTATGCTCCACATCTCATACTTAAAACCATTCTGATCATTAAACATTGGTACTCCGTTCTCAGAATAATCCATGATCTCCTTCCAATGGTTACACTATTTCTTGAAAGAACCATCTTTGTTACCAATTGTTGGATTATTAAGAGGGGGGGTCAATTAGTAATAGAGAAATGTAATCCTTTTTAACCATATAATGCAAGTTTTATATCAATGTAGCATTACCATACAATATTTGCAAAGTAAATAAACAATGAATAAATGAACAATCATACATAGACATAGTACACCAGTGTTTTTACATGGAAACCCAAAGTGGGATAAAACCACAGAATGATTTTTCTTATATGTCTTGAAGAATTACATTCATTGGAAGCACCAACTTCCTTTGTTTTCCAGATACAACTGGAAGGAGGCTCCACCCCTTATTTTCTCAGGATACAACCTGAGGGAAGCTCCAACTCCCCAATTCTCTGGTTATAATCTGAGGGAATCTCCAACTCCCCTATTCTTTGGCTACAAACAGAAGGAGGCTACAACCCCCTATGTTCTCCAACTGAAACTGGAAGGTGGATACAACCACCTGACCTTTCCCCATCCAATCGACATGATCTATAAGTAGAATGATGGAACCTCTGTCACACTATCATTGTGAGATATATTGTTTTAAAACTGTACCAATCAACCTGCACCAAACAACATGTACCAATAACCTAAACCATGCATCAACCATGCATCAACCTATACCTCAACCTGTAATCAACCTGTACCATAAACAAGTGCATTAACCATTGACCAACCTGTCTCATCAATCTTATCAACCAAATCAGATCTACTCACCAAAATCAATCACCAAGACAACTCTCAAACATGTGCATCAACCAAGCATAAAACAACAACTCATAATCATCACCAATATCAATATGCGCTTCTAATAATATACCAATACAAGTATGCTACATCATCCATAAACCATGTGTCAACAATACTACTAAAAAGTGTCTCCAACCATGTACCAAGTATTTACCAATGATGTATCAACTACTCATCAACAATGACTCATCAATATGTACCAACATCATCAACTATACACCTCATGTATGTGTCAACTCATCAACTAATTGTCTCAACCATGTACCCAACAAGTACCTCAACCACAAGCCCTCATCAATTTCATCATCCAAATCTGATTTTTAACTCTGTAATAGACCTGGTGTATATGACCACATACCTGCAAACCTTCCTTAACTTTAACAACAAGAGACTAGCATTTTCACCAAACTTTACTTTAGTCTCACATGACTAGTTTTGGATTATTCAACAACCCCAACTTGAAATAAACATAACTATGTACTTGTAATGAATAAAGATCTGAAAATAGTACACAACATTTTTCGGTGTGTTTATGTAATTTCTCCAGTTTTCACTACTTGGAACCTCTCAGAAAAGAAGTTATAGCAAAAATGGCATACCTTGTTGAATTCTGGCTTATTCTAGAGAGTGACCTTGTAGAGTGTGCCCCACATGCAATATTTGTTGTATGGATATGAAAATTTTACATAGAATAATAAATATTTTAATCTAACTGACATTTGGTCTTACTAAATTTGGATCTGTTATGAATAATTTATTACGTTTGTACCCAAAACACATGTTTTAGACTAGTTTCAAGACTAGCCATAAACCTTATTTTCGATGGAGTGTAACTCCAAAACTACAACGACCCATAAGCTGAAATTTTTACCACGGATACTTGGATATGTTCCCTCAATGGCCTATCAATTTCAGGGTCTAAATCATTCTAGAAAAGAAGTTATGGAGAAAATGGTGAGATGACCTGTAAATAACATACCTTAGAAAGCATCATCAAAAGAATTTATCTTCCCTTGAATTATGGCCTTGTTTTCTTCACCTTCCCTCTAAAATTTGGGTTAGATATCCTTTAGCTACCTCAGTCACTTGTAGATATTCAATATTCTCAAGTGTAATTAGAATGAGATATCGTTGCCTCTTATTTATACTCTCCAAGTAGCTTCCTTAGAAGCATCTTCTAGGTCACTTTTCCCACATTCCTTATTTTAGGGTTAACCAACTTCTAATTTCTCCATTAACTTTATTATTTAAATAATTTATTTTTTGTTTACTTTGAATTATAGTACACTCATCACTTCACTTTATTATTTACCTTCTAAAATATCTTAAACCACTTTGACTACTTTGACCTTTTGGGGTTTCAAGCCAACATATGAGGGTCCTCCAACTTCGTAAGGCCACAACTCTCAAACCATAAGGAGTTATGTGGCGTTCCACATACCACCAGAACTGAAATGACATGTACTATCCATATAGAATAGTATTACCTAAAAATATATCAAAACTCATATTGTTATCCATCAAACAAACTTGGTTCCATTACCCAAACGTGGGTACTCCAACTTCATATGGCCATAATTCTCTAACCGTAAGGAGTTATGTGATGTTCCACATACCAGAAATGGAATGACATGTAATATCCATATAAAATAGTATTACCTTCAAATTTATTAAAACTCATACCATTATACATGAAACAACCTTGGGTCCATTACCCAAACCTTTGTGCTACCAGAATTCGCTACCGGACTTTCTCCAAGTGTTGACATCAATCACTAAGGGTTGACATCAATATACAATATCACTCTCCAATGGTTGACATAAATGAAAACCAACAATCCATACCAACTATCCATCAACCTAAGCCAACTATATGCAACATAGGCACCTATTTGTTAATTCACTGCTACCGCACTTAAAATACCCATTGTGACAACATAAGTTTCAAACATAGGTAGAGGCTCTGTAGGAATCCCTACAAATGGAAGAAAAATAGTATCAGAATACTGATCCAACCATCGAAGAACTGAAGGAGGATTTGAATAACTTAACGTTCCAGCTAAACCGGAATAAAAGTAAGGACAAACGAGAAGTCGTTTGGTGTACTACATGCATGACTGAAGGACACCACAAGAAAGAATGTCCAACATTCACACAGTATATGACAGTAGGAGTTACAAATTTGTTACCAATAGGATGACTATGGTGTGAAATATGTAAGAAATTGAGCCACGATTGATATCACTTCCCAATGATGCAGAAATACCAGACAGTCCCAAAGAGTTCATATTGCAATTTTTGCAAGTTAGTGGGCCACGATGACAAGGATTGTAGAACTATGGATTTGATGTGAGAGAGGACATCAAATGCATATAGAGTGGAGGAAGAAATGATGACTTGGAAAGATGCACCACAATTTAACCAAGTTCTAGCACCATACAACATTGTGCAACAACAGTATAATACTGCACAACAACCATATAATACTGCGCAACAACCATATTATATTGTTGTGCAACAACAGTATAATACTGTGCAACAACCATATAATACGGATACTTGGATATGTTCCCTTAATGGCCTATCAATTTCAGGGTCTAAATCATTCTAGAAAAGAAGTTATGGAGAAAATGGTGAGATGACCTGTAAATAACATACCTTAGAAAGCATCATCAAAAGAATTGATCTTCCCTTGAATTATGGCCTTCTTTTCTTCACCTTCCCTCTAAAATTTGGGTTAGATATCCTTTAGCTACCTCACTCACTTGTAGATATTCAATATTCTCAAGTGTAATTAGAATGAGATATCGTTGCCTCTTATTTATACTCTCCAAGTAGCTTCCTTAGAAGCATCTTCTAGGTCACTTTTCCCACATTCCTTATTTTAGGGTTAACCAACTTATAATTTCTCCATTAACTTTATTATTTAAATAATTTATTTTTTGTTTACTTTGATTTATAGTACACTCATCACTTCACTTTATTATTTACCTTCTAAAATCTTTTAAACCACTTTGACTACTTTGACCTTTTGGGGTTTCAAGCCAACATATGAGGGTCCTCCAACTTCGTAAGGCCACAACTCTCAAACCATAAGGAGTTATGTGGTGTTCCACATACCACCAGAAATGGAATGACATGTACTATCCATATAGAATAGTATTACCTAAAAATAGATAAAAACTCATACTGTTATCCATCAAACAAACTTGGTTCCATTACCCAAACGTGGGTACTCCAACTTCACATGGCCATAATTCTCTAACCGTAAGGAGTTATGTGATGTTCCACATACCACTGGAAATGGAATGACATGTAATATCCATATAAAATAGTATTACCTTCAAATTTATTAAAACTCATACCATTATACATGAAACAACCTTGGGTCCATTACCCAAACCTTTGTGCTACCAGAATTCGCTACCAGACTTTCTCCAAGTGTTGACATCAATCACTAAGGGTTGACATCAATATACAATATCACTCTCCAATGGTTGACATAAATGAAAACCAACAATCCATACCAACTATCCATCAACCTAAGCCAACTATATGCAACATAGGCACCTATTTGTTAATTCACTGCTACCACACTTAAAATACCCATTGTGACAACATAAGTTTCAGACATAGGTAGAGGCTCTGTAGGAATCCCTACAAATGGAAGAAAAATAGTATCAAAAGACTGATCCAACCATCAAAGAACTGAAGGAGGACTTGAATAACTTAACGTTCCAGCTAAATCGGAATAAAAGTAAGGACAAACGAGAAGTCATTTGGTGTACTACATGCAGGACTGAAGGACACCACAAGAAAGAATGTCCAACATTCACACAGTATATGGCGGTAGGAATTACAAATTTGTTACCAATAGGAGGACTATGGTGTGAAATATGTAAGAAATTGAGCCACGATCGATATCACTTCCCAATGATGCAGAAATACCAGACAGTCCCAAAGAGTTCATATTGCAATTTTTGCAAGTTAGTGGGCCACGATGACAAGGATTGTAGAACTATGGATTTGATGCGAGAGAGGACATCAGATGCATATAGAGTGGAGGAAGAAATGATGGCTGGGAAAGATGTACCACAATTTAACAAAGTTCTAGCCCCATACAACATTGTGCAACAACAGTATAATACTGCGCAACAACCATATAATACTGCACAACCGCAGTACAACACAGCACAACCTCAGTATAGTCAGGCGCCTTAGTATAACATGCCGAGAGGAGACCGAGCGGGCTACAGAGGTGGAGGATGGGCGAGAGGAGGTTTTGGAAGAGGTAGAGGACTAGTGCTATGTCACAATTTCCAAAAACCGGGCCATTATGTAATGGAATGTCCACTTCCACCTACAAATTGTATGTATTGTCGCGCATCGGACAATGATACGGAAGAATGCCCGACACAATTAGTAAATATCCAGGAAAAGAGGAACCAGAACAATTAGAATGTTCAATGGATTTTAGCTGAAGCGAGAGATGAAGGTCAGAACATCAACATAGTTACTCATGGAGGAACTAAAACATGAAACGACGTAGTCCAACAAGAGCTAGTACACCACCAGTGGGTAAAGAAGAATGTTGAACCAAGGAATCATTTTGACGCGTAGAATGAGAAGGAGATATTTAATTAAGCTAGACAAGAATTTTATAAGGACGGTGTTGCATCAACGTCAACTATGTAGAAAAGCAAGGAAGCACCAGAGTACGATATTCCTCCATTATTGTATCATACCAACAAACTACAACCAATGGGACAAGTAAGTACAATCAAAGGATTTTTGCAATCATGTGTAAAAATATTGAATGATCCATCATCCGTTAAAATATTGCAAAACATATTAGAAAGATGTAGTATAGAGACGGAAGGAAAACTAGAACAAAAAACCATCAATTACCTACATACAAGGAGAATAACAAGTAGGGAGTTCAGACTGAATGCCAACATTGGAGATTTCAACATGGGAGATATCATACTGAATCTAGGATCTGAAGTTAATGTATTACCAAAAAAAACATGGCAATGTATGGGAGATACCACATTAGGATATTCACATGTGCAACTGAAACTAGGAAACCAACACAGAGTCCTACCAATTGTTAGACTGAAAGGAGTGACAATAGACCTGGATGGAGTGCGCACTAAATAAGACTTTGAAGTGATTGAAATAGTGGATGACACAACACCATATCGAGTGTTGCTTGGTTTGGATTGGTCTTTTGACAACCAGGCCATAATCAATTTGAAGACACAAAAAATGACATTTGAGTCAGGTGAATAGAGGGTCATCACGCTATTAGACCCATCATAAGGGGAAAGGGTTGTAGAACCCACTTTCTTAGACATAGAGGAAATCAACCAGCTGTACAGAACAACTGCGTGCAATGAGGATTATGTGAACCCAACTGCAGATGGGATATTCAGTCGGTGAAGCATTACTTCATGTGTGACAGACTCATATACTGTTTTAGAGAACTGGAAACAAAGGATACATGAAGTTTCCATGAAAATATGTGTACGTACGGACCTTGCAGTAAGATGGGTAGGCACAAAGATTAAGGAACCACCCAATTTCCATGGAGTAAACGATCTAGAAGTATTCTTGGAATAGTACGAAGATGAAGTTTTAGAGAATCAAAGACTCTTAGCACTTGATATAGCACTCAATGCCACACCTACAAGATGGTGGGCCACACACAAAGAGACAGTCATGGATTGGTACCAATGTAAGCAGTTACTGCACATAAGGTTCGGCACAGAAAAAAAAAACAATAAGCAACAGAAGTATGATGGATAGGGGGCACTAGAGGACCACTTGGAGAAGTGAAGAACACTATGGAAAATGACACCCCCATAGGAATGGCCTCATCATTTTGTACACACTCTAGAAGGCATACCAGCGAACTGGTATACAGACCAGGAACTATGCAAAGGAACTACAACCTGGACAGTATTGCAACAGAATTTTACAGTCACTTTTTCATTCAAGCATGAGAACCACAAAATATATACAGCTCTTAAATGGATAAGAGGGGTGATATTCACCAAGGAAACAGAAGTCAAATTCATAACAGAAGAACAACAATGGAACAAACAAACAGTCAAAGAATTTTTTTCATGTTACCATGTGCAGGAGGAAGCACCAGATGAAGATGATCCACGTGATATTTATATTGACGAAATGGAAGACGAAAGAGTATTATAGGGTCCACCTATAGAATCATAAGTCATTGCTGCACTGATCAAGGTAAATAAATTCAACATTGGGACAAGTGAGAATCCTAAAATGGTCATCATTGGAGATTATTGGGATGAGAAAACAATAGAAAGAATAACAGATTTACTGCGCGAGTACAATGATCTGTTTCCCACAACATTTACAGAAATGAATGGTATATGAGGAGAAATAGAAGAAATGAAGATACCACTCAGAGTTGAAGCGAGACCAATCAAACAAAAACCATACAGATTGAACCTAATATATAAGTAGAAAATCAAGGCTGAGATCGACAAGATGTTGAAAGACGGAATCATAGAACCAGTGGAAGAATAGGAATGGATAATTCCAATGGTAGTTCAAGAGAAAAAACAAGGAGGGATAAGGATATGCATCGACTTGAGGAAGTTGAACGATGCATGCCTACATGACCCGTTCCCTACACATTTCATGGATGAAGTGTTGGAGAACATAGGAAGACCCAAAGTTTACTCATTCACTGATGGATTTTCAAGATACCACCAGATCAAGATAGAATGGGAAGACATATACAAGACCATATTTTCTATAGAATGGGGATCCTACCAGTACACAGTCATGCCGTTTGGACTGAAGAATGCACCAGCAATATTTTCCAGAGTAGTCATCTTCGCGTTTAAGGAATTCATCCACCAGTTTCTAGAGGTATACTTGGACGATTGGACAATCTATAGTTTGTTGAAAGACCATGTAGAGGTCTTATGGATGATGTTATATATATGTAGACAGTGCCATATATCATTAAACATAAAAAAATGTATATTCAGAACATCATTTGGGATACTATTGGGCCATATAGTATGCAAACAAGGTTTACTCATAGATCCTGCAATGATTGCAGTAATTGTTAACTTTACACCACCAAAAATAGTCCATCGGCTAAGAGTGACATTGGGACATACAGGATACTACATGAAGTTTATCAAAGGGTACACACAGATTACCACACCAATGGAGAAACAATTAAAAAAAGATACAAAGTTTCAGTGGAATGATGATTGTCAACACGGTCTGGATACGTTGAAAGAAAATATGGTCACCATGCCAATACTAGTATTTCCATATTGGGAGAAGACATTCCACATACATGTAGATGCATCATCCATAGCAATTGGAGCTATCTTGGAGAATCCAAGAGCGGGGGATTTGGATTACCCTATAGCATTTCCGAGCAGAAAGCTATCAGAATCAGAACAGAACTATAACACCGTAGAGAGAAAAGGCCTAGCTATGGTCTACGCACTATAGAAG
Organism: Picea engelmannii; assembly: GCA_009831015.1. Lineage (NCBI taxonomy): Eukaryota > Viridiplantae > Streptophyta > Pinopsida > Pinales > Pinaceae > Picea > Picea engelmannii. The sequence goes on from ML781266.1 coordinate 438,158, forward strand.
TTTAGACACTACTTATTGGGAAAGCACTTTAAGATGTTCATATATCACTCAACCCTTAAATACCTAGTCAATAAGCTAGTGTTGGGGGGGAGAATCCGTTGATGGTTACTATTTTTTCAAGAATTTGATTTTGAAGTAATAGTCAAGCCAGGAAAATTGAATGCATGACCTGACCACCTATCAAGGGTCACAAAAGGAGAAGAACCTACGAATTTAGAGGACAACTTCTCGAATGCACAGTTATTTTCATTCCAGATCACTAATGAATACATTGCAGATACCATTCAGTACTTGAGCACCGGTACTGTGCCATAGGAATATAACATCAAACAAAAGAAAAACCTAGTAATCCAAGCCGCAGACTATCAACTGATCGCATGAAACTTATACAAAATGTGTGCAGATAGCATCTTGTGAAGGTATGTGTTAGAACACTAAAGACCAAGATTTTTAGCAGAATCCGATGAGGGAATAGCAGGAGGAAATTATGCAGGCAAATCTATCACGCAGAATGTATTACGTGCAGGACTATGGTGGCCTGCCATTCATAGAGACTCGAAGGAGTACTGGTAGAGATGAGACATTTGTCAAAGGGTTGGTAAACCCAATAGAAGGGACGATATTCCATTACGACCACAGGTAACATTGCAGGTATTTGATAAATGGGTAATAGACTTTGTGGGACTAATCAACCCACCATTAAAAAGAAAATGAACAAGGTACATTATCACCACAATAGAATACCTGACAAGATGGGTGGAAACAACACCATTAAAGGATTGCAACGTAGAAACAACATCACACTTTCTATTTGAACAAGAAATCACTAGATTTGGGTGCCCAAGAGTTTTGATGAGTGACCAAAGAAATCACTTCATTAACAACACTATCAACGCTATGACTGAAGAGTTTGAAATCCATCATCAGAAGAGAACACCATATCACCCAGAATCAAATGGCACAGTAGAAGCATTTAACAAAACCCTTGAGAATGCACTGACAAAGATATGTAATTTCAACAGGGATGATTGGGACCTCAAAATACCAGTACTATTGTGGTCCTACAGGACCACGTGAAAAAATTTTACAGGGCACATGCCATTTAAACTGGTATATGGCCAATAAGCAGTGGTACCATTAGAATTTATGGTACCCAGTCTGTGCATAGCAGCAATTACGCACATGAAGGAACAAGGCGCAGTATAGGAGAGACTAAATTAGTTGATGACCATGGAGGAAGATTGGATCCTATTAGGGTTCCACCAACTAGTTCAGAAAGAAAGGGACAAATCTTGGCATGAAAGACACATCAAGAAGAAAACTTTCAAGGAAGGAGATGTAGTGTTGATGTATGACAGCAAATCCATTCAGCACCCAGAAAAACTCAGAATGCATTGGTTAGGACCGTACGAAGTAAAAAATATCACAGATGGGGGATATGTAAAGTTGAAAGACTTACCCGGAACAAAACTTAGAGGGATGACCAACAGGAGCCAATTGAAGTTGTACACGAATAGTCGACAACCCACAACTTTAAAGCCACCATGCAGTAAAAAAAAAAAACAACACAGAATATTAAACGGTACCAACAGAGGTACAGTGTACCGAAAGGAGGAGGAGCACACACACTTAGGAATACAAACTCAGGGAGGAAAATTCCAACAACCATGTCAAAAGGGAAACAAGTGGGAAAATTAAAGACGGTGAAAGAAGTACTAAATGACGATGGTATGCGGAAGTGAATGCCAGAAAGGATTGACAGGATGCCACATTAATCGCGCTTGAATACCGAAAAGGACCGATAGGACGCTGCATTAATCATGCCAACTAGAGATGAAGAAGGAGATTAATGGCAAGTACCAAAGGAGCAAAGGTTCATTGAATCCATAATAAAGGTAGTGTCTTCGAAAATCTTCATACAATGCCCATACAATGCAAGGACGCGGGAGCAAAGAGCCTATTGCAAAAATAGAAGAGACAGAGAGTGATAGATCCCACAGAGCTAGAGAAAAGTTCACAGAGATTAAAGAGACCATTGAACTCAGCGAGAGATCGACATTCACCACCAAAAAAAGAAGAGTCGAGCCAGACTTCCTGACACTCTAGAGTTAGAACCAGGGCACAGGTACAATCGTAGGAAAGAGAACAACAACCACCAAAGATCATCAATGTCGATGAAATCCCATCACCAGATACAACACCGATGAACCTCACTCTCATGGTAGAAGAAACCCAATAGCTAACACCTGAGGGAATGAATGTGGATATGTCAGCTGAGGAACAGGAACAACAGAACTAGGGAAAAAGTAGCCTAGCGCAACCAGAGAACCCTGAAGGATCTCTGAGAGTCAATGGGATGGCCACAAATATGGAAACAACAGTCGAGCCAGATGAATCTCAAACAACTGTGTCATACCACCCATAGGAAGGAGCAGTGGAAGATATCATAGGCTATCCAGAATGGTATGTCGAAGTATGACTAATGGAGGTTGGAACCTCGATCCAGCCACTACCGAAAAAGGACAAGCAACAGGTACCTAGGTCACCACACAGGCAACCCGTCGTAGCCATTGTTTTTTCACGTATACCATATCAGGTATGGGTGAAATTAGACTTGATAGGTTATGTAGAGAAGATAAAATACTCATACCATGATCTAAAAGACACGAACAAGTTCTCGGAGTTCACAAAGAAGTCTACCTACAGACTATGGGTTTGGATGCATTTGGGGCACCAGTTAATCAACCACTCCAGTGGGTAGGAAGATTGGGAAAAACATAGATTTTAGGTCTTCTAGAGCCACTACACTTTGGCAGAGCACAGTACGCAAGAATTTGCATCAAAAAATTGATGGCATTCACACATGGTGGGGATATATGGTTGGACAAGCTCGTCTCAATATACATGGATCTCATTGCGCAAATTACAAGGCTGCCATCTCGGGGCATGGATCCCGCACAATTTCTTGAAGAAAAAACAAAGGAGAAAGCACTCGTGGAACATATGAAAAAGAAATATGGCACTGAAAGGGGGATGCGAGGAATCATCATTCAAGAGGATCAATGATGTCATGACACAAATGGCTGCAAAAATCATGGCCTGCAAGCTGCTAAGAAAATGCCGCAAGGAAGAAGTCCCGGTGGGGGTCATCGCAATTGTAGCACAATGTGTTGAGGGCACCACAGTTACCTGGGCACCCTATCTTTTGAATTTGTTTCTGGATGACTGGAAGGATGCACATGATCTAGGAACAAAACTTCATTACTGATGGTTTCTCATGTTGATAGCCATTATGGGATGGAAGGAACCGAAATATGCATTCTTCGCTACCAGACCCAAACCTAATCATGGAGTGAGATATTATCACTTGGCGCCACGTCAGACAGTAGGAACAAAAATATGAATGCATCCATATTTGAAGGATATCTATGTGATCTACAGGAGACCATCTCTAGCCTCTGGAAAATAACACCTCTGTTGTTGCGTACTATCGGGACATCTCCAACTTCAAGGCCACTCGACATGCGAAGTGGATACAGGTGTGGAAGAACCCCAAAATGCAATGGTGTTGGCCCTCAATCAAGTTTTGGAGAACCTTGGTCATGTTTTACCATTTTTGGGACTTCGACAGGCTGGTCGAAGACGAAGCACCAAGCGAAGTGGAGATCATGAGATCTCACCCCATTTTGTGGGATTTTTGGGTTTAGGGTTTATATAACAAGTATGGGATGTCAGCCCATGGGTCTTACCCATGTTTAGGCCCCTTTTGTAATATATAAATAGATATCTAGGTGATGTAAGAATGAGTCATTTGTAAGCCAATGAGCTAAGTGAAAATAGTTGTAAATGATTTGTGCATATTGTGTGTTGAGAACTTGCAGAGCTAAGTGCAAGTGATTGTAAGAAGGCTCTATGATGTGCCAAGCTTGGGGAAGGAGGATCTGGTGAGGTGCACACAGATCGCCTATCCTATGTGAAGTTGGTTTTGTGGCTCTGTGCATTGAAAGAATATAATAAAGAGAAGAAGAGTTGGTGGACGTAGCCCCATGTTGGGGGTGGACCACGTATATCCTATGTTGTGATTGCTTTGTGTCATTGATGTGATTTATGCTTAGTGTTGAATATTTATGTATGTTATATGCATCTGATATAGTATCTTAGTGCTTAATAACTTGGATGAATGCTAGATATGTTGATGTTATGTGTTAAATGGTCAGATATGCTTAGATCTTGTTGAATACTGCGTTGTTCTGTAATTAGGGTTTTACCTGCGATGTGAATACAGAGTTAAAGACTAATGACAGTTAAATGCTAAGTTCTTTCTTAAGTATTATGATCACAGATCTATGTCCCAGCTAGGTTGTAGACACTTGAGTCCTACAACCCCCCTGCCTCTACCTCGGGTGAGACTTCATCTACTTCACAGGTGTTGCCGAAAGGATCAGTAGTTAGGGTTTTGTTGGTTCGTTTTTAAAGCATTGAACCCTAGGTCTGCCCCTATGCCAACAAATGGTTATGTTTTCAAGACTTGAAACTGTGATTGTTGGGAACTGAGGAAAAGAGAAATCTTTGTGCGTAAATATGTTGATCTAGTGTGCGGTACTCTACTTGACTTGTGAAGCTCTGTGCTAAGAAGAGAAGTTTGATCTGAAGAAAGAGCTAAGATATTAAAGCTTTTTTCTTTGATAAAGGTAAGATAAGTGGAAATTTTTGTTTCGAAAGATGGATCTAGGTATACTTGATAGATTTCGTCCTAGTCTGAAAACTAGGGCACATCTAGAATAAATAATATGTGATATGAATAGATCTAATAAAAATAGCGAAAGATATGTTATCCCTATGCATAGAGATAATTTTTGGACTAACAAGCAGATACAGGATTCTAGAAATAATTTTTTGTAGGTCCATCACTGTGATCCCAGTGCGCACTATAGAAAAGATTGGGGATCATTTAAGAGAAAGAGAGGATTAACTCTTTGTTATAGTTGCAGAAGACTGGATATTGCTAAGGAATGCCCTGGTAGAAGTCCTATTTTCCTCTGTTGTAAAGCTATTGGACATGAAGTTTTGGATTTCCCTAGAATGATTGCTAAAGTTGAAAAGATGAACATAAGACAAGAAAACCATGAGGAAGGTCATGAGACTAAGAATATGCTAAAGAACCAGAAAGAATCAAAGGGTATATTATTGCAGATGAAATAAATACTAAATGATCACGGAGACATCAGTTTATCAGAGATTTTAAAAGAGAAAGAGTGCATAGAAACAAGAATAGGAGACTTCGACATCGACTGTGTATTGGATGAAAAAACACAGGTGAACATTATGACATAAAGTACTTGGGAAATCTTAGGAAAGCCTGTTATGATCCCTTCATTGGGAGGAATAGGATAGTTTAAAGGAAAGTTGATAACCACATGTGGAATACTTTCCCATGTACCTATGGTTACTCATGGAGCATCGACAGAAGAATAATTCAAGGTCATTAAGTTTATTGATAATGACACTCCCTTTGCAATTTTGTTAGGAAGGACTTGGATTGAGAGAGATTAGATCCAAAGGAGAGAAGAAGAGGAAGCTATAGAAAATAAAAAGAAATAATTAAGGTATTTCATGACTAAGAGAATAGTGCGCTTAATATAAGAACAAGAGGACAAGTTGAATAAACTAAGGGCCAGAGACTTAGCTGTCGAATTTGAAAGAAAACAAGAAGGCTTAAAGAACCTATCCATGCAGAAGAGTAGAGCACCTACTCCAGAAACAGTAAGAGAAGAAGCATTATCCTAGAACCTTGTGAAAGATCCTCAACGGTGCTAAGTTACTATGCTAACAAAGATAAGAACAATAATGGAAAGAGGAATCAAGAGACGTAGATCATAGCAAAGAAAGGTAGAAATCTCAGTAAGAAGAAATCAAAGATAGAAAAATCGCAAGAGGTTCCAGAGAGGACTTCACAGAAGGAAGGTTTGCAAAACTTGAACCTCCCTGGAATAGCAAAACAACTCCGACTGGCACTTCACCACAGTGAAGAAATATGACCGTTGGAGGCGTCCCGACCATTAGAATGGATAGAAACACAGTTATTGTTGAAACGTTCACCATTGGACCGTTGGGACCATGCCATAACAGATGGAATTGTATTGATTGAGGCATTCCTGCCCATTGGAGGAGTCTGTTACGACATTGTCTATTTATCTCGTCAAGCGCTGCATTGAAGACACTTTCATGAATTGTGATTATCCAAGCCCATAGAGAACTAATATCTTTCGCACAGTTCTTATTGTAACCTCGCCATCCATTCTGCTACCTTGATTTTTTTTCACCGACCCGAGATATCTGATCTCGAGCGTGTATGTCAGGCGACCTTAGCGCAGTAGAGAAATTTGTCGAAGAAATCCTCATAGACCTCATGGTTGAGAAGGTCCTTTCCATAGGATTACAGGCTTCATTGACGAGAGGAGTTCAAGCATCCTCATCGACTACATGTCGATCTGGGCCATCCTGGACTGCGACAAAGAAATAGAGAAAGCATCGCGACGACTTGGAAAAAGCGAAGCTCATCCCATCAATCATGCCTGACTATATCCTTCCTCTGGTTGGCACGGTTAGTCGTGATAGAGTCCCGAGGGACTTCAACTACACATTGATTACTGCATACCTCCCGAAGGGGATACGCACAATTGGACTGTAGTTAGGATAGATTATGACGCTAAATATCAGTGACTTCAACTTAGGAGACCGCAATAACTATGGCATGCTCGCACCTCACAAGTACTTGACAAAGACAATGGGGAAGAAGTTGAACATAATCCACCGACCATGGACTATGGACATCACAAGATCAACCATCCTCAATGTGATGAAGATACCACACTTCGGAAGACATCAGGAGGTTAACACGTGTGTTAAAATCCTCCTGTCATGTTACCATGGTGGTTACCTACGGTTGGATCGACGCATCATAGTAGATCTGACACTGATCCATTGGATCACTAGATTAAGCATGCAAGGACCCGACCCTTGGGATTTTTACCCAGGGAAGGCTGCAGATCATGCCCTGGCACAATGCATAAAATAAACTTACAGTGATGTAGAGAAAGGGAAACAAGGCTACAAGGTAGCCTCCATCTAGAATGGTGCAGTGTGCTTAGCTTTCTAGTTTATTGCTGGTAAGCTCATCAGGAAGAAATGAACAACGCAGGTCATGGGGTTCATCATCGACCTCGCAGGAAAATGCGTCAAAGGGATGAAAATGAACTGGGCGAGCTACCTCGTCAACTAGTTTGAGCAAGATTGCCGCGAAGCACAAGACCAAGGCTACGAGTTTCATTTTAGCTGGTTGTTTATTCTCATTTCCTTCATTGCTTAGGAGATGCTGGAAGGAGCAACCTTCCCTGAAATTGAGTCATCTAAACCACTGACTGCGAAGTTCAATGCGCTCTGGTATTCGAGCGACATGGAAAAACAATGGTAATCCAATGCAGTTTTCCATAGATATTATTTATAATTGAAGAGGGTCATTGAATCTTTCCCTCGCATGACTTTGAATACCCTACATAGGTCCAGGCCACTTGTGAAGTTCCGTGTAGATAGGCATTTCATTTACATCACTGTGCGTGGGGAAAAACACAAGGAAGAGCTCCAGTCCTATTAAAAAATCACAAAGGAGGACATGGAAGAAATAACCAAGGAATGGCCTGCTGAGTTCCTTGTATCGGTCGAGCAGACATAACTCTCTGACCCCAACCTCATCAAAGTCCTGTAGTCACTTGAGAAGAGTATGATGGACCCAGCAACAGCAAGAAGAAAAATAAGGAAGAGGTACAGGAATTGAACAATGCATCAAGGAAGTTACACCAAATTCACCTGAAGGAGGAGGAGATGACAAAGTAGACAAAGAAGAGGATGAAAGGGAAGAAAACAAACAGGAACATGGAGAAGTGACACAGCCTAAGGATCCCATCATAGAGGCTGAGACATCCAAGAAAAGAATGGGTTCCCCGAAGAAACCTTCATCGCAAAAGAAGTCAAAAGCCAATAAACCTCCATTTCATACTGTGCTCACGGTAGATGATATTGACCTCATCATCGCCATTGTAGCAGATACCTCAAAGGACATTTTGTAGTGAAGCGAAGCCAAACAGGAGACAATGTTTGAAAGAATCGAGGAAGAGCTCAAAGGGGCACAACAGGCTCTTTATTCAAGCTGCACAATGTCTATTGTGTTGTTGTCAACATGGGACATAGAAGTAGTAGATGAGCATGCCCAGCTACGCAAATTATCAGATTCAACAAAGGCTCGCCTTTGTCGGGTCCAAGAGGAAAAGTAGCAGGACACATAGGCATTAAAGAAAGAAAAATAAGAATCCCTAGAGAAATGTCGAGTTGCACAACAAGAGAAAGATGACTTCCAGGCGAAGTTTGTAGAGGATAAAGAGCAAATCTAGAAGGAAAAAGAACAGTTTCTCACAGAATAGATGGGAGTCAAGGAGGCAGTCACCAGAGCACTTTGCTATGTGTCGGGCCTCACATGGATAGAAGAAGACATAGTGGAGAGTCAAGTGGATAAGATCATTGAATCTATTTAGCAGCTTCAAGAAATATTGGCCAAACTGGAACTACAAGTTGTGCCAAGCACTCCGCAGGAAGTGCGAGATCAGAGGGAAGAAATTGCTCAGAGTGAAATCAAAAGAATCAAGGCATTGGCCTTATAATTAAAGAAATTAAGTAGTCGAAGTGCGCAGACTTATGAGTGCCTTGCAGAGGACCCATAACTAAGGACATTGGAGTCACATATCTAGGAGGCAAAGAAACAAGCAGCAACAGTACAAGCACAATTGAAGCCACTGTCAGCAGTCGAGAGGATGAAAAGGTCCCAATAACAACGCATCATTCAAAAATAGTTCCATGCCATCCAGAGTCAATTCATGGAAGTGACCCAGAGGCTACAACGAGTGAAGGATGAAGCCTACACACTTTTTGAGGAGATTGAGGGACAAGGTGCACAACTAGAACAATTAGTAACCATGGTGGAACAACGATTGGAAGGATCGATGACTAAGAAATATATTCAGGAGTTCGCCGAGAAGGAGGCTCTGGAGAAGAAGCAGGTCAAAGAATCTTGAGCCAATCTTGAGGCCTTTGAAGAAGAGTTTCCCAGATCAGAGTGACTCAGGAAGAGTCACATGTGAGTGTTGGGGGCTTGTTGGCCCTCAACCAAGTGTTTCATAACCTTGGTCATGTTTTACTATTTTTGGGACTTTGACAGGTTGGTCAAAGACGAAGCACCAGGCAAAGTGGAAATTGCGGGATCTCGCCCCCTTTTGTGGTATTTTTGGGTTTAGGGTTTATGTAACGGGTATGGGATGTCGGCCCATAGGTCTTACCCATGTTTAGGCCCCTTTTTTAATATATAAATATATAGCTAGGTGATGTAAGAAGGAGTCATTTGTAAGCCAGTGAGCTAAGTTAAAATAGTTGTAAATGCTTTGTGCATACTGTGTGTTGAGAACTTGCAGAGCTAAGTGAAAGTGATTGTAAGAAGGCTCTGTATTGTGCCAATATCGGGGAAGGAGGATCTAGCAAGGTGTGCGCAAATCTCTTATCTTCTGCGGAGTTAGTTTTGTGGCTTTGTGCATTGAAAGAAGATAATAAAGATAAGCAGAGTTGGTGGACGTAGCCCCATGTTGGGGGTGAACCACGTATATCCTATGTTGTGATTTCTTTGTGTCATTGATGTGATTTATGCTTAGTGTTGAATCTTTATGTATGTTAGATGCATCTAATATAGTATCTTAGTGCTTAATAACTTGGATGAATTCTAGATCTGTTGATGCTATGTGATAAATGGTTAGATATGCTTAGATCTTATTGAATAGTGCATTGTTTTGTAATTAGGGTTTTACCTGCGATGTGAATAAAGGGTTAAAGACTAATGAATGTCAACTGCTAAGTGATCTGTTAAGTATGATGATAACAGATCTGTGTCCAAGCTAGGTTGTAGACACTTAAGTCCTACAACCCCCCCTACCTCTACCTTGGGTGAGACTTCATCTTCTTCGTAGGTGTTGCTAAAAGGGTCGGTAGTTAGGGTTTTGTTGGTGCTTTGTTGAAGCGTTGAACCCTGGGTCAGCCCCTATGCCAACAAGTGGTTACAATTGTGCTACTGCATCACAGAGGGATACATTGAAATGGTTATCAGGGATTGGGAAGACAACTAGAATATTCCAGTCCTCACCCAAGACCTGAATGCAAGGACAGCGGAAGAGGAGGAAGGACAGGAAGAAACACAGCCTCAAGAAGTATCAGTGCCCAAGAAATGAAGGACATGCCAGACCAAAACAAAGCAGATGAACGAAGGGACAGCTAAGATGGGGACCCAGAAGGGGAAGAAGAATAATATGCAGTCGTCCCAAGAACAACAGAAACAGGCCGAGGTAGCACAGGGGACTACCCCAAGTCCCAATCCACAAGAACCAATCCTGACTAAGAGACCAGTTATTCAGATAGGGGGTGCATGCAAGAATATGAAGACATGGATAACACCTCCTAAATACACAATCACGAAGGATGAACAAAAATGATATCCCAAATGGTTTAGGATCATACATCCGAGGATTTTGAGAATGATGTGCACCACAGGGATAGAATTCAAGAGGAGTTGGTAGACATATGACAGTTCCTCAAGCAGATTGTAGAAGCGCAGACAACAGGAAACAACATAGGAGCAGGGCCATCAACATCACAGACAGGGGAAGAACCCGAAGCATGTGAGAAATATATAATCCACACAACACCGCAACTAAGTTCAACATTCCACATTACACCTAGCATGTTGTGCATGGATGAGATCATGGGGTAGACACCCCTAAAGGGCTTAGCTCAACTCCAACTAGTATTTTCTTGGATACCATCCAAAGCTCTACACAAATTACAGGTTAGCGTTACCCAAAAGCTACAGTCTCGTGCATGCACAAACACAACTGAATTACAGCAGGCAAAGGATAAACATGACTCGCTAGAATTGATATATGAGAAGGACAAGTTGGAGACCCAAGAGGAGAGGGAGCGTGCGAATGGATTGGAACAAAAAGTGGCTGAAACTTATAATAATATTCCAAAGACCGCGCAGAGGGCCGAACTCACAGTAGCAGATAATATTGATTAGATTGTGCATGCAATCGATCAATATTAGAAGGAGATCGAGAATCTCCATGAGCAACTCACACCCACCACTCCACCAGAGGTAAGGGAGCAAAGGAAGCAGGAGGAAACAAAGCAGCTACATGATATAGAGAGACAATTCAGCGCAACATTTGACTTGTTCGATAATGAAGCACAGCTTTGGACAAAGCTAGAAGAGGATAAGCAATTTGAGCAATGGGACAAGGTATAAGAAAGGATAAGTGCAACTATCCAGGATCTCAAGCAGAGGCAAAAGATAGTGTCCATCACGGATCGCATCAAAGGGGCACAGGATATGAAGAAACTACAAGAAAAACTCACCACTATGCAAACGTAGAAAAAGGAGTGTCGGGCTCAAATGGAACCGCTTCAAGAGAAAGTAGAAGTCATTGCACGAGTAGAGGAATCCAAGACATATATGGCACAAACCCAGGCAGAGTGTTTAGGTTTGATCAGTGATGAGATTGCAGTCCAGACAGTAGACATACTCAAGGAGAAGACTGTGCAGGCTCAAACACAAGCAGCAGAGCTTAAGGAGAAGTTACAAGCAATCACCAGGGATATTGACGAAGCGCACAAAGGTTAGGTGGCTCGAGATGAGCCACATGTCAGTGTTCGGGGGCTATTGGAAGAAAGCCAAAGTGGAAAGAAAGGCAATTTTGGGAAAGAAAACATGCACGAGGAAAGAGACAGTTGGAAGGAAGAGAAGCATGTGCGCATGCATGGAAGACCTAATGACATTAGGGTTAGGGTTTTTACAATGTATTGTAATGGATGAAGAGCTAGAAACCTCTAAATATAGATACCTAGGTCTCATAGAAGAGTTGGTTGATATAGAGAGATGAATACAATGAATTGGAGGGGATGTAATATTTTGCTGTATGACCTAATTTTGTAAGATGTTGAGATGGAAAGGACTGAGGAGGGTAGATCTTGAGGGTTAGATCACAAGTTGAGGAGCCTGGTGTGATCTATTCCACCTCATAATAGATCTCAACCCAACTGAGAAGAGTTGTAAAACGCGTAGCTCTATAGTTTAAGAACTACTATAATAAAAGAGATAAGATCCAGATCTTTGTGGATGTATCCCAGGAGGGGGTGAACCAGAGTAAAACTTGTGTTATTTGATTGAATGCATGTGTTTATTTATTGTCTCTATTAGTTATTGATATGCCAAATGAGTGATTTGTTATATTTCTTGCGTAATCGTAAATGATAGTGTATTGTGTTAGTCAGTTACAATAGAACTCTCAGCGTATAGTTCTCAAATCTCCCACTCAATCCTAGGCTGCAAACACATGAGTATTGTAGCCACCCACTAAGACTATCTCAGGTGAGACAGTGCGGTGCCCCCTATGTACTACATTGCCTTTTGGTTTACCAAGAGGGCCAATAGTTTTAGAGGATTTGTTGGAACCCAAAACAGACATGAACCCTGGGTCACTCAATACAAACTTAGACAAGATATATAAATAAACCAACAACATCACTGCCAGGGAACATATTGAAAACATTTCTTTGGGATTAAACGAAAAAGAAATACTGATTATGAGAGTGCATAGTAATCAGTACATTGAATACTGCAATTTTCACCCGGGGAATCCACTATTTCAGTTGTGGCTCTTAAAGGCAGACACATGAGGTCTACCCCACATCTACCTCTAGCCACACCTAAAGTTGACCCATAGAAGATCATCAAGAAAGGAAAAGCTTCTTAAGAAGGATTTTCAACTATTGTTCCAAGTACTATTGGTTATTTTCCTGATTCCACTTTTAAAACACCAGTAGTTGTATCTAGTTCTCCTCTTTTACCCTCTGTTGAAATTTCTAGAAATTTAAATCTTGAAGATTTCCCTGTGGAATATTATTCTTTTTCTCCCAAATTTAAAGAAGAAAGTTTTGAAGTTATTGCCTCACCTGATGTTGTAAGTTGGTTTAGACATGAGATATTAAATGATTTTCCTACCCTAGGTTCTCCTTCTCTTCCCTCTTTTAAAATTGTTGTGACCAAAGAACAAGACACCTCATTTCCCTTGGAATTTGCACCAACCTCTTCCAAGACTCAACCTCTCCTTGTTAAAATTGAAACTTATCCATCCCATATTCTTCTTTCTCCCAAGATACACATCATCAAGACTGCAGTTGTACCAATCAAGAACCAGTCTCCTCCTTATTCTCCTAGGATTTATAATCCTCCTCTTCATAATCCAATGGCAGGTTCTAACCTTCCTAGAAATAGGATGGATCATGGATGCCATAGTGGCTTCTACGTATGACCCTCTTATGTTTCCTCAGCCTATGAATTCTCTCCCATTTGGAGACTATATTAATCACATGCTCAATTTTAAAAGGGAAGAGGACATAACTGCAAAGGAACACCTTGCAACCTCTTATAGCTATGCTGACAATATTAATATTGAAAATGAGGATTTTTGGATGAGATTTTTTGTATAAAGCCTTGATGGTGAGGATAGGAAATGGTTTAGGGGTTTAACACCTGGATCTATTGATGGAATTGAAGCTCTGGATGATTCCTTTATGAGACATTGGGGAGATAGGAAGGATTTATTATGTTATATTACAGAGTTTGGGTCACTCAAGAGAAAAGAAGTGGAACCTGTTTCAGATTTTTCAAAGAGATTTAATAAAATGTACAACAAAATCCCCACAAGAAATTAATCCCATTGAAACTTCTACCAAGATAGCCTATGTCAGTGCTTTTGACCGTGAGTTTTTCCTCTTGTTGAGAGAAAGGAGATATTCCTCTTTAGCTCATATGAAAGATGCAACCTTGGAGGTGGAATCCAATAAATTGCCAGTTGATAAACCCAGGGGAAAATTTAATAGAGATAGGAGAAAAAGTAGCGTTGAAGCATCAACCTATGATTCTTCTGGTGTTAACCCTCAAGTAGATGAACTAACAAAGTTGGTTAAATCACTTTCTACTGAAATGAAAAAAATGAAGCTTGAGGGAAAAAAGAATTATATAAATACACAAGATATTGGTAACAGAGGAAATTTCAGGAGACAAAATAATGCCCCTCAGATCCTTCAAAGAGATCAAAGACATAGGGATGACCAAAAAGTTCAGACCCCTTTTCAAAATAACATGGTTGATGATGAAGTAGGAGAGGATGAAGAAATAGATCCATAAATTCATTGTGTGGGTGATACCTCCCCATCCCCTCATCTAACTCAGTCTGCATATGAGGATTCTCTTATGGACAGTCAGTTGAATGAATTGAGTAAAGGGGAAAAATCTAATGAAAACCAAAATAAATACAACTTAAGGTCAAAAAAGAAGGAGGGTAAGCCTAATACATCAAATCATCCCAACAAAATAGAAAATTCTGCTAAGGCTGTGGTTTCTAGCAGAAAAGAAAAAGAAGAACAAAACCCTCAAATGGTGATTAAGTCCCTTGTTCCATAAATTAAGGAGATTTTGAAATCTCCCTCTTCTTTTAGCTTTGAGAATGAAATTCAAAAGATAAAAAATTTAGTACCATTTTTAGAACTGATTAAAAATGAAGAGTTCAAAAGGTATCTTTCCAAGATGATGCAACCTGAATATTCCTCCAATTCCACATACTTAGTGAACCTACAAGATGAAAAACTAGCAGTCATATTGGGACCTTTGGTAGAACATAGGGATGACTCTTCTCCTCCATTTTACACATCATTGAATATTCATGATAATTGTTTTCACAACTTCTTGATGGACTCAGGTGCATCTCATAACCTTATGCCTAAAAATGTCATGGATGAGCTTGGTCTAGAAATTAATAAAACCTATAATGACCTATACTCATTTGAATCCAAAAAAGTAGAATTACTTGGAGTGATCAAAGACCTGGTTGTTACCTTGTTTCAATTTCCCATGAAGAGTGTGGTCATGGATATTGTGGTGGTTGATGCCCCCCTAAGTTTGGGATGCTATTATCAATATCTCGGATCAAGATACTAGGGGGGGAATTTGCAAATGGACCTTTCATATACCAGTATTCCTATATTTGGAGGAGAACACATAAGGATTTATAGGGAAGAAAAACTATATTACATCAACAATGATGAATCTAATCCTACAAACTACCTCATTTTTGCAGTTGACACTGATCTAGGATACATTATATTACAACTCACTCATGTTCCTCAATCACCTATTGAAATCAGAAAATGACCTATTAAAAATTGTGAGACACCTCCTCAAAATACCCCAGTTTGGAAGATTTTTTTTTATGGGGACTCTTCTAAAGAAAGTGTTGGTGTTGGAGTGGTTTTTATCTCCCCAACTCAAGAAATCACATCTTTGTATTATAAACTATAATTTGAAACTACAAATAATGTAGCAGAGTATGAGGCTCTTGTCTTGGGTTTGAGGTATGCGAAAGATATGAAGATTGAGGAGTTAGCAGTGCTTGGGGATGTTGAACTAATTTTTCATCAGGTTAAACATATGTATCAAGCAAATCATCCCAAGTTAAGGACTTGTAGAAATGAAGTTTGGGATGTTATTGATAATTTTTTCTTATCTTTTAACATCTCTTTTGTTCCAAGAGAAGAAAATACTATGGAATATTCTTTGGTTGTTTCTGCAAGTAACTTTAAAAAACCTTTTCCCCCCAAGCTCAAATAAGATGTGGAAGTAAAGTATAGACTCTCTATACTTGAGAATGTCAAACATTGGAAGGTCTTTGAGGATGATCTTGAGAATAAGATATTTCTGGAAACAATGGAAGAGTTTTATTCTCTTCACATTGATCAAGATCATGATGATACAAAAATCCCCCATGTTGATATTTTCATCAATAAAATTGCAGACCACAAAATTGTCCAACTACCTAGTAACCATATTCCAAAGGGATTGGTCCCATTGGAGAGATTATTTGATAGAAATGATGTTGTTGTGAAGGCTAAAGGTTCAAATGAAGAAGTTGAATCTGTGACAAAATGCAGCTTAGGTACAGAGGAAAATCCCAAATATGTCAAATTGTCTAGTAGTTTATCAAAGGAGCAAAGGGATGAGTATGTGAAGTTATTAAAGGAGTTTGTTGATGTATTTTCTTGGAAATATGAATATATACAAACTTATGATACAAACATCATTGAACATAAAATCCCTTTGAAAGATGAGACCAAGCCATTTAGGCAGAAACTTAGACAGACAAATCCCATGTTGATGTTGATTATGGAAAAGGAAGTCAAGAAGTTTCTTGATGCTAAGATAATCATACCTTTAAGGTACTATAAGTGGGTGTCCAACCTAGTCCCTGCGAGGAAAAATAATGGTGAAACCAGACTTTGTGTTGATTTCGTAAATCTTAACAGAAGTTCCAAGAAAGATAACTATCCCTTGCTTAAGATGGAACATATTTTACAGAAAGTGTTTGGTTCATAAAGGATGTCTATGATTGATGGCTTCTTAGGCTACAATAAGATATATGTCCTACCTAAAGATAAAGATAATACAACTTTCACTACTCCTTGGGGCACATTGATGTATGCTAAAATGCCCTTTGGTTTCATGAATGCAGGAGAAAATGCTCAACGAATAATGGATATTGCCTTCATTAGGGAGAAGGAAAAATTTGTGGTCATCTATCTGGATGACATTATAGTGTTCTCAATACATGATAAGGAACATTATCATCATTTGAAGAAATTTTTCCTGAAGTGTAGAAATTTTGGGTTGTCTCTCAATCCTAAGAAGTCTTTGTTTTCTATGAAAGAAGGCAAGTTGTTGGGACACATTGTATCAACATAAGGGATACGGATTGATCCAAGTAGAGTAGAGTTCATCCAGACTCTGTCTCTTCCTAGATCCAAGAAGGAGATCCAATCTTTCTTGGGTAAAATAATTTTTTTAAGAACATTCATCTCTAACTTTTTTGAATTGGTTAAGTATATCAAATCTTTTCTTAGAAAGGGAAATGAGGTTAAATGGACTATTGAATCTCATAATTCTTTTGACAAAATCAAAAAAGAATTGACTGAAACACATGTTCACATCATCCCTGATTATTCAAAATAATTTATGATATTTTCTTTTGCCTCACATGACACATTGGTTGTTGTCCTTCTTCATAAAAACACAGATGGGATGGAGCAACCTATTTCCTTTTTTAGCAGGGCATTGAGGGATGCAAAGATGAGTTATGATATTATGGAAAAGAAGTCTTATGCTTTGGTTAAATCCCTTAAATCCTTCAAGGTATATATTCTGCATTCCAAGATTATTGCATATCTCCCATCAACCTCTGTGAAGGAAATACTTATCCAACCTAACATAGATGGAAAGAGGAGAAAATGGATTGCCAAAATTCTTGATTTTGACCTTGAAATGAAGCCTACTAAGTTAGTAAAAGGGAAAGGTTCAGCTAGATTGTTGGATGAATAAAATTGCAAAGTAATGGAGGTTAATTTCATGAACCCAAACTTTGAAAATAAGCAAATTGATATCTTTGTTAAAATCTCACATATCAGTCCCATCTTGGCAGAATGTACTTGGTACAAAGACATTATTTATTTTATGCAAAAGTTGCAACCTACTGATGGTTTGGAGAAGAACAAGGTGAGATCTTTGAAAATAAAGGCAATCGGATATTTTCTCATTGATCACATACTATATTGAAAAGATCCTCTAGTGGTTCTCTTGATATGTGTAGATCCACAGGAGGCACAAAAGACCATGACTGATTTTCATGACAACTTGTGTGGGGGTCATCACTTTTGGAGAACCACATCATATAATATCCTCAGAGTTGGGTATTTTTGGCCTATCCTTTTTATTGATGTTTGTGCAAATATTAGGGCCTTTGATAAATGTCAGAAGTTTTGAAGAAAGAAAAAACTAAAATCTTTGCCTCTGAAGCTTGTGGTGGTTTATGGTCATTTCCACCAGTGGGGACTTGACTTCATTAGGGAAATTCATCCAGCATCAAGTGGTCAACATCGGTGGATTTTGACTACAAATGGCTATTTCACCAAGTGGATAGAAGCCATTCTTACAAGGAGTGCCTCACACAAGGTAATCATTGGTTTTCTTGAAGATATTATGTCAAGGTTTGGTTTCCCAAGAAAGATTGTTACTAATAACGCTGCATCTTTCAAAGCTAAACCGTTGGTGAAATTTTGTGAGAAATATGGGATTCAACTAGTTCATTCTACCCCTTATTACCCCCAAGGAAATGGTTTAGCATAATCCTCTAACAAGAGTCTTGTGAATATCATCAAGAAGTTACTGGAGGACAACAAGAAAACATGGGACTCAAAGATGAAATTTTCCTTATGGGATGATAGAGTCACTACAAAGAGATCACTTGGTATTTCCCCTTTTCATATTGTTTACGGGATTGAAGCTATTTTTCCTACTCATCTTGCCTTGCCTATGGAAAATTTTCTTCAAGATCAACAAGGATAACCAAACGATATGATCATACAGATGCATCAGTTAGTAGAAGTACAACAAACTAGGGAGAAACTCCTTAATAAAGAACAAATCCATCAACAAAAGATCAAGCAAGCTTTTGATAAGAAGGTAAACAAAGAATATTTCCAACTGGGAGATCTAGTGCTCAAGTGGGATGCACCTACGCAATACAAAGGAAAACAAGGTAAATTCGAAGCCTTGTGGATTTGTCCTTTCAAAATTTCTTAAGTTTTTCAAAATAATACTTATAAATTGCAGAACTTGGAAGACTCTGAATTTTTTTGTGTCCTTGTTAATGGGCACTTTTTGAAGAAGTATTTTTCTTAATCCATGAGTGGTTGTCCCCTCCATTCTAAATATATATATTTTTTCTTTCTTTATATTGAATAAATGACCCCATAGCCCTAGGATAAGACATTGAAGTTGCTTGTTCTTAGCAGCTCATAGGGAGCATGCCATCCCCTGTGGAGTCAATGTTATCACATGGAATTGATTGGGTCAATTCAGCCTTAGGTTTTTTATTTTTATCTTTAGTTTCTTTTATTTTTTACTTTTGTCCTCTTCCTTATAGTCTTTTATGTTTTATCACAAATAAAGTTAGTGTTAATGTTGGCCCAAACCCTTGGTTCATATCTTCATCTTTATGACAAGATTAGAAAATCCATCGTCCTTATGCCTCCATTACCACCCTGACGTGTCACCACTTCGACGATGTACTAAAACCCCTCCACTTTGTCCCTCTACATGTTAGAAGGTCAAATCAGGTTCTTTTGGTACATTTCCATCTCATCGGACATTTCGCAACGCATCTCAAGTACACTTTGCTCTCATCACCATAATTTCACTTATGATGCTTTGTCAGCTGATCTCCTTGTTTTCAACACTCATGTTTTTAAGGAAATAATCTAGGATTTGATCATTTATTTTTTTTCTAACTTTTTTTCCAAGATTTCAAATTGCTCCTAGCTCAACACTGCAAAAAAATGGTGTTTTCAGACAAGTGCTACGAAAATTTCTGTGAATTGGCTGGAGAAAGTGAGTTGGAGGTTAGACCAGCTCCATGTGGATTCATCCAAGCTCAAGCATATCAATTTTCAAGACTCAACCTCTAAGTACTCCATGAGCATTTTAAGCTCTGTTGAAGGACAATAAAGGTTGTTTTTTATCATTTCTTCTCCTAGGCACTGCAAACTAATGGTTCACGTTGCCAACTCTCCCTCTTACCTTTGTTGTCACAATTCTCAACCAATTGCAGAGCTCTCAGTTTTTTTTTACTAAATCCTAAACAAACCTTGTTGTCAGGCCACCTTGCCTATCCTTTATTTGGATTGTGTTTCTTATGTTGCAAATTTTGTTGTGAATCCCCTATTCTGGCATTGAAAACCCTATGCAACAACTTAGCATTGTTATTCACCTACCTCAGAACCTGTACCAGTTGGTTATCATCAATATTTCCATTCTTATTCAAGTATATATACTTTGGAAATTTTAAAAGAAGGTCTTTTGTTGATAAAGTTAAATGAGTTTTTCAAAATGATGGTGAAGTGTTAAACAAAATTGTTTTGCAACAACTTTCTCCTTGCATCTCCATTTTCTTGTGTAATCTTCCTTCATTTCCTGACTATCAATTGTCCTTTCATAATCCTAGATCCCAAATAGGATGAAGAACATTAAAATCTTAGACATAAACCATCTTTGAAAAGTATTATCCATCCAAACGCTAAGACCTTTGACTTTTTGTTTTGCCTCTTGCATCACTCAAATTGTTGTTTTAGTTTTATTCCTATAACATCAATGGATACTTCGCAAAAAAATAAGGCTCAAAAGGGTGGGGGCATAGTGAGGATTGAAACCTATGACATTCAGTTGTTTGTTGTTGAACCTCTAATCAGGGAGGTCTTCCAAAGAGTGGGATGTTTCAATTTCTGTCAGAAGATGCAGAGGGGGCACCTTGAGGTAGCTAGAGAATTTTCCTTGAATTTTGATGGAACCAAAACTAAGGTGGGGACTCTTGAACTTGAGGTATATGAAGCAACTAGAACAACAACTACTGAGATACCAAACATTGGTGAAATATGGTTTAAGTGTATGAATCGAAATGCAGCCTTCTCTAAATAATTCCTTAAACCAAAATGTCAGGGAGACAACCTATCAAAGGGAGTGCCTAGGAGCCACATGGTTAAAGTATTTGATAAGATGATAAGGGTGATCCAAAGATATTTAACCTATGAGGGAAGGTTCAATATGATTTATCAGTACCACATTATACTTTTGTTGCACTTCACAGGCAAAGACCTCATGAATCTCCCTTTATATTTGTTTAGAAGCATTGGGAAAATGGTTGACAGGGTTCGAGCTAAGTCCAACGCAGTTGATACAAGTGTTTTTCACTCAGGGCTGATTAAAATGATTTTGATAGAGGATTTGAAGAATAAAAACATTGACTAGGATTAGTTCATTTCCTCTGCACATTTGCAATTGAATGTTTCTCCTACTCCACAATCTAAAGTGCAGAGTCCTCTTCAGGCTAATAGAACTGTACGTACAAAAACAAGTAAGAAGAGGAAGTGCAAAGACATTGCTAAAAATGATGAGGCTCCTAATGAATAAGAAGGATAAGGAGGATTTTATCACTCTCCACAAAGAGAATTTTCACCCCAACCAACTCCAGAATTAACAAAAATTCCATCAACTAGAGCCACGGGTACAAAGGGAAGGAGGTTTCTTTTCCCATCACCATCTATTGCAGTTGAAAATAAAGCTAGGAGGCCCTTCACCAGGTCATCAGCTAAGAAAAAAGGTGTTGTAAAAGAGGACATAATAGAATCTTCCATCAAAATAAAGGGTAAAGGTAAAGTTGAAGCTATTGAAAAACACATTGAGGTGATAGACATAACCACCCCACTAGAGAAAACTACTTTTAAAAGGCTGATCAGACAACATAGAGAAGATAGAGATGAAATTGCTAAATTGAAAAGGGAAGAGTTAGTTGGAAAGAAGAAGTTGAGGGACCTCATGGATATGTATCGTCAAAACCTCGTACAAGCCAAGTTCATTGTAAAGAGATTTATATCTCTCCACATGCAGCTTAAAAGCCTATATAGAAAAAATTTAGCCTACCAAGGTCAGATCAAGATGTTAAATATGGAGTTGCATCATTTCAAGGAAGAGTTAGCCAAGATAAATTTGAATTTGTTGTCCCAAGCTTCCACCATAAGGAGTACTAGACTCAGGAAGTGAAGTGAAATGTCTTAAAGAATCTCAATTTTGGAAGTGTTTATCCTTGCATTTTTTTTATTATTTTGGGGAAGTATAATGCCTATAATTGATTTTTTCACTCATACACCACATTATGAGGCTTCTACAGGCATACCTAAATATGGGGAAAGTTTTTGGGTGTTTTGGGCTCAAACTAGACTAATTGGGAAACTATAGGACAATTCACAGTGCCTGGTGCTGCGAACTAGTTCATACAGTCAAATGTTGCAAACATCGATGCATAATCCATTGTGAACTGGCTAATACAATCGACACTACAGGATTCATTGCGAACTCCTATTTTGATGACTTCAAGAGGATCAATGATCACCAGATGTCTAGGGGAGCAGGGTACAACTGTTTGGAGATCAGTTTAAAGTTGGAGGATACCTGGAAACAAAAGGAATGCACTCAAAGGACACCTCATTATGTACGATTAAGGTATTAGGATAGTTTCCAACATTATCCTTTTTTATAGCAGCCTATTATTTCCAGTTTGTACAGGTGTAATTACCTCGGTTTAAGATGGAAGAATCCTATGTTAGAGGAAGAAACTTGCATTGTATGTTATTTTTCCCTATCTAGTCTATAAAAGGATCATTAGAAGACAATTTTTAGGTTCTAATGGTTGATGTAAAAGACTCTTTTGGTGATATTAATGTAACAGAGCCTACTCTAGTTTGATGTATCAAACTTGATTAAATTTTGTTTAGTGGAAGTCGGTTTTCTCTTTTGCCATCTTATCTCTCTCTCACTCTGAATTTTTACTATTATTGAATGATTCAAATGATATTTTGTAGTTGTATTACAATGAAGGATTGATTGTAATGTTGTTATAACTTTCTCAGATTTTTTAGCTTGGATTTAAGAAGCTCTTGTATCTTAAGATTTTATCTCCTTTGTCTACTGGTAAAGCCTGATGATAATGGTAAAATCACTTCATTTTTCTTACTAAGTCTTCCTTATTTCCACACTAATCCTCAAAAACCTAACCTAAGTTAAACAAGACCTCGTTTGTTGATGCATTTCATCTAGAATTTCCTGTGTTTTGACATTGTTGAACTGAGTTTTATCTATTTGACACAACATTTTAAGACTTATATTATAAACCTATTGATGGGTATTGAGCTTTCACTTTAGCATTCAAAGTGTAACTTTCAATGCTAACAGAATATACTCAGATTGAAGGTATAGATTTTGAACAGACCTTAGCCCCAGTTGCGAGGATGGATGCAATTAGATTGATCCTATCCTATGCATGTTCCAAAAGAATCAAGGTGTATCAGAAGGATATTAAGTCAACCTTTATTAATGGAGAATTATAAGAAGAAGTCTACATCGAACATCTAGAAGTATTTCTACTATACTAAGAGGAAGATTATGTTTGCAAGCTGGAGAAAGTGTTGTATGGACTCAAGTAGGCGGGTATCTACAACAAAAAGGATTCAGGAAGGGAAATTTAGACAACAATATCTACATAAAAGTGGATCTAAATAGTATATTGATAATTGAAGTTTATGTAGATGACATCGTCTTCGGAAGTGACAATTACAGGATGAGTCAAAAGTTTGCTAGACATATGAAAAATGAGTTTGAAATGTCTTTGCTTGGTGAGTTGACTTTCTTTTTGGGACTACATATATGTCAGTGTGATACATGTATTTTCATCTCTCAGACCAAGTATGTCAGAGAAATGTTAAAGAAGTTTGGAATGGAAGATTGCAAACCCATGAGTACTCCTATGCAGACCACTTGCAAGTTAAGAAAGGATGATGATTCTAAGGATACAAATTAGAGACTCTACATATGAATTATTGGAATATTACTCTATGTGACAACATCAAGACCAAATTTGATGCAAGTAGCTAGACAGGTGGTGAGATTTCAACCATCACCGAAAGAAACACATGTTATGGTAGTAAAGAGAATATTTGGATATCTCAAGGCAATATAAGATCTTGGATTATAGTATCCAAAAGGGAATGATATATATTTGGTCACATACATAGATGCAGATTAGGTAGGTAGCATTGACGATAGAAGAATTACAAGTGGAATAGGTTTATACCTAGGTGAATGTTTGGTATCATGGCTAAGCAAGAAACAATCATCAATATATTTGTCCATAGAAGAAGAAAAATATATTATAGCGGAAACATGTTGCACCAAAGTTCTGTGGATGAAGGAGACCTTGCAGGATATACAAGTGAAGTATGAGAATCCCATTTCAATACTCTGTGATAACACCAACACTATCAGTATCTCCAAGAATCCAGTGATGCATTCCAAGATGAAACACATTTTGATCAAGTATCCTTTTCTACAGGAATAGGCTACAAAGAAGACCATCAAGATAGAGTATATTGGGACAAAAGAGAAAATTTCATATATCTTCACCAAACCTCTTCTAAGGGAGACCTTTGAGTATATTTGATATAAACTTGGATTAGTTTCTACCCCACAGTGTTCCACATGACATTAGACATAGTAGGATAGGGGGAGAGAAGAAAAGTACATGAAGTATCTAAGTAAAGAAACTTTTGAATGCTTTTCATATACATTAGATATTTACACAAGGAAGCAACACGAAGAGAAAGAAGAGGCTTGTAGGTAGGGGGAGCATCCCCAAGGATAATTACCCTTTTCCATTGATGCCAAAGGGGGAGAGAGAAAACAAAGGCATGGAAACAAAGAGAAAGAACAAAGCATTGGTCATAGGGGGAGCAATGGTCATAGGGGGAGCATGAGCAGGAGCATGAGTGTTCCCATGCCATCAGTGTTGCCATCAATTTCAAAGGGGGATATTGTTGGACAATGGGTTTTCATTGATGTCAACAAGCAGTGGTGGTCATTGATGTCAAATGATGTCAACATATGTGATGGATGTATTTGGAGAAGTCTCCAAAGTGGTCCCCTTATGGCATATCTCTAAGCATGGCCCTCACGGGAAGATGCTTTGAAGAAGTATACAAGAATCCCTATAGGTGTTGTCATGAAACTCGAGGTTATTTTAGGAATAAGTACATGAAGGATAGTGTAAATCCAAGTAAGACAGTCATATATGGATATTCCTTATCGTGCCATTTTCAGTGATATGTGGTACGCCACGTGGTTCCTCACAGTTGAGGAGTTATGAGGTAATGAAGTTGGAAGCCACAAAGATGGGTTATAAATCCCCTAGTTGCTTCCAAGACAATTAATGAAAGGGTTAAGTGGTTGTAACAAGAAACCCCCAAAGTAAGGAAAGAAGCTACTTAGAAAAAATATAAATACCCCTTAATGAGTCTTTCATATGTACAATTCACAAACATCTCTATTGATTATATATCTTGTGAAGAACTTTTGGTGTATTGGTGAATCTAAGGTTGAGTCTAAGGTAGCAAGTATGAGGGTGCAAAGGAAATTCAGAGGTGAAAGTATTAGAGTTGCAGAAAATGTGAGTAACCCTAGTTTCTAAGGTATTTGTGGGTTGTAGGTCAGAAAGGTGCAGATGTATGCAGCTTGCAATGGAGAAACACATGGATATTCGTGGGTAGTAGTGGAGGAATTCATGGATCTGTGAAAGAGTGTGAAGTGATGCTTGTACCAAATTGTTGATGCCCGGGTTGGTTTACTCATTTGTCATCTGATACAACATAGTGTCTACAAGATCAGAGGTATTTTTTTTATGTGTGTTTATCATGGATGATATCACACATTCTTGAGGAATTTCTTGGAGACCCTTTTGGTTTATGGTTACATATGGTTGAGGTCCAACATAGTTACCAACTTAACGAAAACTCTACAGAGTTCTCATTTTTGGAGGGGTCCAATTTTTCACCCCGTTTTTAAAAATGGTGCTACCAGTAGCACCCCCCATTCATTTTTAGGTGGTTTTTCGATCCACAATGTTTCCACATTATTTTTTTAAATGCTTATTTTTCATCTATTTTCAAAATTTTCTAATTTTTTTTTTATTCAACAATGTTTTTAGTCATTTTTTCATGCTTCTTTCAATCTTAAAAAAAAAAATTACCATTTACTTTTTTGAAGTTACAATTTTTCATATAATTTTGTCTCCTTAATTAATTTATTGTTCCACACTTTTTTAATATAGTGGAAAACATCATTTTTAACACATTGTTTACCTTTACTTCAATACATCGAAAAAAATTATAGTTAAATAAAACTATTTTTGAATATCTAGCAAAAAAATACACATTTTATAGCCATATATAATAAAAATCCTATACATTTTGGTACACATTCCTTAAAATAGCATGTCAAATAAAGCATTTTTATGGACATAATTGAACAAAAAAAGTCAAAATTTTATAAAAAAAAAAAAAACAATTATCATTTTCTTTCATATTTGTATACATTTGAAGTAAAAATGACAACATTTAATAAAATTGTCCAATGTATAGTGATTC
>ML781266.1:468710-479880 GCA_009831015.1 Picea engelmannii
ATTGACCCATATTTAAATTTTTTTTACCCATGGAGTTATTAGGATTATGTTGGGACCATGCCTTGGTTGTGGGGGGTTGGGACGATGCCTGACATTGCCCCACCCATGGGACCGTGCCTTCGTCGTGGGAGGGTTGGGGTGATGCCCGACATCACACCCAGGGCTTGGACATGGGGGATGGGGTGATTTCAGGAATCACCCCAGCCCCACGACCAAGCCTCAAGCATTGCCCAGTAACCACCATGGCCAAAACTAAAAATATTGAAGAAAAAAAAATAAAAATAAAACTAAAAAAATTTACAAAACTATACCTAAATTTGACTTTTTTTTTTCTTTTTTTTCAAAAAAACTTAAATATTTTGTTAAACGTTTTTGAAAAAAGTCTCAATTGTTTTTAAAAGTTGGGATTTTCTTAGAAATAAATAGAAAACATCAAAAAAAAAAAAAGGTTTTTTTATTTTCGCATGAAAAATAGTATGTGTTTCAAAGATGATATTATAATTATTGTTTTGGTAAATGGTAAGAATTTAAAAAATAACTAACCTATGAAATGTTAGATTCTCCTCGAATGTCTTCTCGATGTTTCTCCCTTGTAGCTTGCTCCAAATCCTTTAACGAATATTGTCCAAGATATCACACAATGTAAAAAGATAAAACAAGACTATGTATATATAACACAGATGGTATAAATTATTGTTAGTAAAACGAATGTGGGATAAATAAAAATTAGGTATATTGTCTACATATATACCTAAAATTATATGGATAATAGTTATGTTTAATGATTGTGGGATAAATAAATAAACATGAGAAATATTGTATTAAACATGTAAATAACAAAATAAAAGAGTAAAAGTTGTTTTTAATTTTTAAGGGAAAATAATAAAGGGAAAAAAATTGAGGGAAAATTTTGAGGGTGAAATTTTGGGGAATATTTGGGGGGGGAGGGGATTTTGGGGAATATTTTGGGAGGGAAAATTTGGGGGGGGGGGTAATTTAGAGGGAAAAGATCATTATGCAATTTATAAGAATGTCATTGGGAGGGTAAGCATTTGTATCATTCTATGCTCTCAGAGAGAAGGGATGGCTTCATCAGATAAAGAAGATTTTATTTATGAGACATCAACAAAATTTTTGCATACCTCTTATGTTGGGACTAGGAAATACGATAGGAATGCTTGTAATGCAAATGAGACGTCATATTTTTCAGCTAGTCAGAATTTTTATCATAGTGAAAGAAATTTTATTTAACATGTTCCTCATGAAATTCCTAAATCAAAGGACTTTGAAGGCACCGATGATGAAGAGGAGGAATATAATGGTGATAAATCTATTCAACAGTTTAATAGTAATAAAAATAATTAAAATGTAGGCCAAAGTGGAGACTATGATCAACGTTTAAATGATTGGGATGAAAATTTTCCTCCAAGTGAGGAGTTTCAAGGTACCGATGAAGATTTCCAAGGAACCAATGAATATGATGGAGAATTTCCCTCAAGTGGAAATTTCAGAAGTAGTGAAGATGATTATGACAATGGTGGACACTCTTTCCTGAGTGGGGAATTTAAAGACAACAATGTTGGTGATGATGAATTTCCTCCAAGTGAGGATTTTGAAGGTACTGATGAGGATTTTCGTCCAAGTGAGGATTTCCAAGGCACGAATGAGGATGATGAATAATTCCCCCCAAGTGAGGATTTTAAAAGTAATGACAATGATTATGGAAATGTTGGACCGTCTTTCCTGAATGAGGAATTTAAAGGAAGCAATGTTGGTGATGATTATTTTCCTCCAAGTGAGGATTTTCAAGGTTTCGATGAGGAAAATGAAGATTTTCCTCAAAGTGAGGATTTTCAAGCCAGTAATGAGGATGATCAAGAATATCCCTCAAGTGGGGATTTTCAAAGTAGTGAATATGATTACGCCATTGGTGGACACTCTTTTTCGAGTGATAAATTAAAAGGGAACAATGTTGATGATGTTGATTTTCCTCCAAGTGAGGATTTTCAAGACACTGATGAATATTTTCAAGGCACTAAGAAGTATGGTGAAAATTTTCACTCAAGTGGGGATTTTGAAAGCAATGAAGATGATTATGTCAATGGTGGACACAATGTTGATGATGATTTTCCTCCAAATGAGGATTTTCAAGGTACCAATGATGATGATGGAAACTTTTCTCCAAGTGAGAATCTTAATTGCATTGACAGTCTTATGGGTAATGATGATTTTCCTTCACGCGAATATTTTCATGGTAGATCTAATGACATTGGTGAGGATGGTAATCATGTTTCTAGTGATTTTGATATTTCTCTCATGAATGATATTATTAATGAAGATGATGGACCTAGGAATGAATATCATGTTCTTAATCATTCAGCTGCAACAAATCAAGGTGATCGGCATTCTCTAGTTCATTCTGGTGATAAGGTAAATCCTTCTAGTGAGGATGATGAAATAGTGGAGATATTGCAAAGAAACATTGTGTCTAGGACTAGGACTAGACATTTTTATATCAATCCAAATTATTCTAGTTATACAAGGTCTAGGAAAGAATTTCTCACTAAATCAATTTCCATAAGTGAATTGATTTCAAGTGAATGTTGTCAAAATAATTATTTGAAAAGCATGGACTACATGTATGCATTGAATAAAAGGAAGGCATATTTTTCAATGAATAAGAGCATGCAAAATTCTTCGATGGGGTGCATGATATCCACCAATACAAGATATGATTACCACATTGGGAATATTTTACTTTGTAGAAAGGCTTTCAAAACAATCCACTCAATTGGTAATCTTCGTCTATCAAGAATCCAGACAAGGTTGGAAAAAGATACTTCATTTTATTCAAAGGTGCATCATGGATGAGAGAGTGTTGTTAGAATATGATGGATGTGCTCATTTTACCATAAACAATATTACTATTTTCACCCAACCATAGGCCAAAGCCACCCTCCGAGCACCTTAACCTTGACAGAGAATCATTCTGGAAGAAAACCCTAGGCTAGATAGCCAAACAAAGGGTGGCGCACCTTTATCCAAGGATAGCGCACAAAACAAGAGTTGATCAGATAGTCCAAACCATAACCAAGAGATAGTCCAACGAAAAATGTAATATGCTAGCTGCAGCAGCTGCAACGACAACTCTCCTCCAAACTTGCGCACAAACTGGCTAACTGCAGTGCGCACAAGTGAGATCTGCAGTTCTGAGAATGCCTTCCAGAATTGTAAGTTTTAAACCTGTGAAGTAAAGCAATGCATATAGATTCTTAAGCAAAAACAAAATTTAATCAATGGCTCATTCACATAGTACACGAAGATTATACCGGAAACCCTAAACTGGGAAAACCTTTCTTATATTCATTATATCAAATTTCACCATTCATTATACAATATATACAATTTTTTTAGGTATTCCGTAGATACCAAAACCCTAATCCCTAAAACCGAGATTATTTTTAGTAAACCGCTAAAATAGAAAAAACCGCCCAAAAAAAAAATTCAGAGCGCTGCGCGTAACCAGGGGGGGCATACCTACCCCCCTAGGAAAGTGTCTGGTGCACATGGCACAGACAGATCCTTACTACGAGGTATCGTTAGAGGCAGTTGTCATATATGACGCACCCACACACACACACATGCAAAGAATATAACACATACCCAACAAGAATGAAGACTGGCCTCCTGTATTTATACTAAAACTGGCAAACTGCCTAGGCTGACTTCTCATTCTGGGTGCCTATTTATTATTTCTTTCAGTTGACCTCTTCTCTTGGAGGCTAATAACCTAATACAAATTATCCTCTTGAACCGACTTGTCTTCTAGGGTTATTAGCCAACTAATTAGGGTTTCTTCTTACTTCCAGAATATTTTATTCTCGTTAGGTTTACACGTGGAGGTAAATACCTCCCGTAGCTACCATAATATAAACACTCCCTCCTAGATAGGGAGGTATTACAGGTAATGGTCTTGAGCACAAACATACCATTCACCCGGTAGCATCAACATAGTTGTATATACTATCTCATGACTATATCATGAGCACCATCATCACCATCATTGTCATCAGTTGCATCATCTCTTGAAACCATACTCCATTTGAGTAATTAGGCATGATGTTATATAAATCACTCACTTCACAGAGTGACACAAGAGACATTCTTCTAATCCAAACATATGTCCTAGAAGAATAAATGTCTTGAACCATTTTTCGTCTGGGAAATCTATGTCCATTGATCATTCATATAGTTGATGATCATTTCCAACACTATTGATAGTTTTCAAGGTAATCAGAATAATGTCATTCAATAGAACACAACTATGTCTATCCATAATAGTACACAACTACAATCTAGTGGTACACTACCACACCAAGTAGCACACAGATACTTGATCAGTGACATATAGTCATAGTTAGTGGAACACATCCACCATAGTAGCATACATCTACTATTCAGAGATATACCGTATCCATAACAATCATATGATATCAACATGCACAGAAAGCATTGTTATGATATAAACTGAATCATCTGGGCCATTCTTCCACTCACATCTGTCATATCTGGAAGAGCATCTTCCCTCAGAAGGTAAAACATCAATGATGAGATATCTGGACTATTCTTCTCAAGAAAGGAAGAATAAATATCCCTATTTCTGACCCTGGACCATTCCCTATCTTGGGCCATTCCTACGGCACTAAACAAAGTGCAACCTAGAGCGAATGAGTCTGCCCTAGGGAATGCTTGTCCCTAATTGTTGAACCTGGACCATTCACCTATCTGGGCCATTACTCTGGAACTAAACAAATTTCAACCTGGAGAGAATGAATCTTCCGTAGGGAATGACTGTCCTGCACCAACCTCCAAAATGGACCATTCTTCGAAACTGCTCACAACTATGAGCTTTGAAAGAATGATTGTCCGGTGAGGTTGACCAATATTTTTGACCACTACTAAGAGTGATAATCAAGAAGAGATACTATCCTAGACCATTCTCCATTTTAACCACAACGGGAAATCGATGTCTATGGTACATCAGCAATCCATCGAACCATTTTCATTACGAAAATGACCATTTTATCTGGACCATTTTCTGAACTGGAAAATGCCTATCCGTTAGAAATCTCAAACCACTTTCCGAACTAGAAAGGAACTACTCATCTTGGACCATTATTTGAACTAAAAATGACTGTCGATAAATCAATAACACACCAGTGCTCCCTCCCAAACTGGGATTCATCTCTTCCTTTTTCAATAAGGAAGTCATCTCCATGAGCTCTAGCTTGAGTACGCAAACTCTTTCATCTTGGACAAAGGCTTTACCAAAATGTCTTCTTATCTGATCATCTCTGGAGATGTATATTGGAGAACCACTTTCCCTTTTTCAGACTTCATCATGGGGAATGTAATGCTTGATCTCAATGTACTTCGGTATTTCTAGAACATTGATCTTCTCTGAAGGCTTCATATAGCTCTGATCAATATAGTATATCATTGTTGGATTCATCTTTGTTTCTTGCTAGCTCATAACATCGTGGCAAGGTTCAAACTGGAACATATCCAAGTGGTACTTCTTCTACCATCATGAGAGCTTGTCATAGATTAGAAAACCATCATCCCGAGCTTCTGAGTAACCATTTTGATACAATATCTTTGTTATAGAAACTCTTCACCATGCTTCTGTTGTGCATTGGAGGTTCTCCACCAAGTTGTCTTCTTCCATCTGCATACAAGGGTCTCTTTTTGGTATACCTCAAATCCTTGAGGTTTCTCTACATACGCTCTTTGTTCAATTATTCTGGAGAATAGTCTTTGCATTCATCTGATGTACACTCCAACCCATGGATATTGCGAACGATATAATGACTCATGTAGAGATATGTCTGGTTTACTAGAACAAGTAATCATCATAGTCTTCTCCCTCCATCTGGGAGAACCTTTAGTTCTGGATCTTGCAATGCTTACAGTCATCATTCTTTCATACATTGTTCTTCATCACAAATTCCAGTTCCTCTGCTTGATTTCTTTTAGTGAGTTCAGATCAGGTTGGTAGTCTTGTGATTCTCGATACAATGACTAGTTGTTTTGGTTTTACTTTCTTTCTTGGAATCTTCATGTTCTTCCTCATGTTTCTCTTTATCTTTTAGGTCCATGGAGTTTTCTATAGATTCCATGATCTGAAGATTCCAAATTCTTCCTTTCATCATAGGATCATGGATGTGGATGGACAACCAAGGATACTTTAAGGTTTCTTTTCGAAGAAGACTTCTTCTAAACTGCTTTTCATGGCTGCTACCATGGATACATATGTCATCATCTTCAATGGATCATAAGATTAGCTCCCTCCTAATACTTGCTTCATGTATGAGTGCATGTTTTTCTTTTGGAAGTATATAATCAACTCCCTCCATCATAACATAATCCATGCTTTCGTCTGCATATTTATTGCCTTCTGCAAAGTGTCATAAGTCTTTCTCCAATTTCCTCTTGATTGTTGACTTCTTTATGTCTTTACTTATTCTAGGCTTCTTCAAGATTGATTATGATTTAGGCTTATCTTGCAACTGTTACTTATATAATAAATTCCACATGAACTATTTGATGTACTTCATCCTTTCATGTGTATTTTCTGTCTTGTAGTCATAGTGACAACAATCCTTATCTTGTTGTTATTCCATAGGTATATTTTCTCTTGGAACATATTATCTTCTAAGAAATAGATATACAAGATATGTATAGGAACTATGCAAACAAGGTATGTACAAGAACTATGAAGAATATTGTTACCTTGTATTTAGAAGAAGAAATATGTTTTATCCTGCTTGGTATTCCTTAAGGGTTTCCTTTCTTTGGTAACTGATGCTTCGTGTGTCTCCTTCCTTTTCTTTATCTTGGGACAATGATTCTTGTAGTGACCATATTTTTGGCAGTTGAAGCATTGTATTTCTAACATATCCTTCTTTTGATTTGGATTTTTCCCAAACTTCCTTTTGTTACTGAAATTATTGAATCTTGTTATGAAGGCTTGATCATCGTGCTTATTTCGAGGTTTCTCTTTTTCATTAATCCTTGATTCTTCTTGTGCACAGCAAGTCCAAAGTTCTTCAAATGTAGGATACTCCTTCCTTGTGTTCATACTTGCAGAAAATGCATCCCATGTCTTGGGAAGACCATTGAGTACTATATATACCAGTTCCTTCTCTGAGATGATCTCTTTAATAGCTTGTAGTTGATCTCTTAACTGAGAGATCCTTACAAAGTATGATGTTACATTTTCATCATCATTCATCTTCATATCACGGAGCTCATTCTTCAGACTCATTACTTGTCCAATGTTTCTGACTGAGAAGAGGTTTGTTAGGTCATTGTACATCTTCTTAGATGAGTCGAGATGGGAGATGTAGAGTATCAAGTGGTGTTTTATAGAATCCACTATGATACTCATGGAATTGATGTCATTATCTTTGAACTTCTCCATAACTGCAACGTTCTGTGGTTCCTTCTCTTTTCCTTCTTCAAACTCTGGTTCCACGATCTTTCCTTTCACGATATCCAACACTTTATTCTTGGCAAGTATGAGGTCAATCCTTGTATTCCATGCTATGAAGTTAGAATCTCCATCTAACTTGTTTTTCTGACTTCATAGAGTGATTCATGGTTGCCTTGACTTGGTAAACCCTAGATTTGACCAAAAACTCAAACTTGACGTCTTAGCCTATTGAGAGTACCAGGAGGTGCGCTAGGCTAGGGTGCACTAGTCTATCTGGAAATTAGGTCAATCCCTTCACTTAAGGTCCCTCAATGAGAGGGTTATGTTTTATGCAAATGCACCTGCTAGTAACCCTAGTGACAGTGGTTTAGTAACTGCTCCTTCTAGAAACCCTAGCAGCAGTTCTTCAACGATCTTAGTATCCTTATGGCTATGCTCCCTTCCAGTGGTTAGACTGAATGAAGGAGGTGTGGGCCCAAAACCTACTAGAATATGATGGATGTGCTCATTTTACCATATACAATATCACTATTGTCACCCAACCATAGGCCGAAGCCACCCTCCGAGCACCTTAACCTTGACAGAGAATTATTTCGGAAGCAAAACCTAGGCTAGATAGCCAAACAAAGGGTGGCAGACCTTTCTCCAAGGATAGCGCACCAAACAAGAGATGATCAGATAGTCTAAACAATAACCAAGAGATAGTCCAAGCCAAAATGTAATCTGCTAGCCGCAGCAGCTGCAATGACAGCTCTCCTCCAAACTTGCGCACAAGTGAACTTTGCAGTTCTGAAAAATCCTGCAAGAATGAAGACTAGCCTACTGTATTTATACTAAAACTTGCAAACTGTCTAGACCAACTTCTCATTCTGGGTGCCTATTTATTATTTATTTCAGCTGACTTCTTCCCTTGGAGGCTAATAACCTAATACAAATTAACCTCTTGAGCCGACTTGTCTTCTAGGGTTATTAGCCAACTAATTAGGGTTTCTTCTTGCTTCCCGGAATATTCTATTCTCATTAGGATTACACGTGGAGGTAAATACCTCCTGCAACTACCATAATATCAACAAGTGGGCCATTAAAAAACACTACATTGTCATGGATGCGTTATTTTTTTTCCAAACATGGAGAGTGTATTCCAGATAGAGACACAATACATATTCCAGATAATTTCTCAAGGAGGTAAATCTACAACTTGTACAAAGGATGTGTTGAAGGTGTTGAAGGAAATGGCAATTTTATTACATATGCATATTTTACAAGAATGTGGAAGAAACAATTCAACAATGTCAATATTCCTAAGAAGTAAAAGATGGGGATTTGCAACATATGTGTTACTCTTAAATCAAGAAGAGATAAATATGAAGGGGCAAAAAGAGGTATGTATTTACTATTTTTTCTTTAATTGAATATTTATCAACTATGAAAACATATGATAAATATTTTCATTTTATGTCATGTGCAGATTCCATAGTCAAAGCACTTCAAGAACATCGGAATCAACAATCAAGTGAAAGGAAAAAGTTGTACAAACATTGGAAGAAGTGTTATGATGCTCCAAACAAATATTTAGGTATGATAATTGATGGCATGGACCAGAAGAAAACACTTCTACCACATTTTTTCCATACACCCAAAAATTTACAGGAAGAGAATTTCATTCAGTTTCACTTGGTTGGTTCTATGGTTTTCAATGGAAAAATGTGTCCAAGGGTTTACTTCACAGCTCCAAATATTCATAATGATGCAAATTTGACCATCACCATAATCCATCATGTTCTCACTCACTGGTCTGGAAATCTTCCCCAAGTTCTCTATCTACAGTTGGACAACACTAGTCATGAAAAAAAAAATCAAATTGTTTTTGGATATCTAATCATGCTTGTTGAAATGGGAATCTTTCAAAATGTGAAAGTTGGTTTCCTTCTTTTGGACACACTCATGATCATATTGATCAAATGTTCAATCATTTTTTAGTAACATTGAAGAGGAAAAATGTTGGAAGCCTACCATAATTGATTGAATGTATTAAGAAAGCATACATTCCAAAGCCTTTTTTTCATATATTAGAAGAAAATGTTGGCATGTGAAGATTTATTTAGGGATTTTATTGTGAAGAAAAATGTATTGAGCAACTTAATGACATTAGCTTCCAACAACAATTTTGTTTCAAAAACATTGATGGGAAAACACTTATATGGGGAAAGAAATATTCAACTACTACAAAATGGGGGCCTCCATCAAGTTTAGCATTTTTGAAGTTCATTCCAGATCGTTCAATATTTGCATCAAAGTTATTATTTTTACAGTCAGTTTCTGAAATCCATAATGGACGGAGGTGTAATAGAAATGTAGATTATTTTTAATGCCTAGAAGAAATAAAAAAATTCCATTAAGGATACATATGAGTACTTTGATTTTGATGATTCTATTTGGTAGGAGTCTTTTTTCAATAGTCAAAGTGACATAATTTCAAGCTCAACAAATTAAGATACAATGTTGAAGACTCCATTTCATTGGCCACAAAATATTCCAAATGAATCTGAAGAAACAAACATTGTTGAAGTTCAACAAGAATCTCAAGGTGTTATTGAGTTTACACAAGCAGAGGAAAGAGAAATGTCTATTGGTTCATGAAGGTCACATCGTGAAGCCATGGAAGACCTTTACAAGGGTTCAGTACAAGATATTAAGGAGGGTAGCATGATTGCAGTTTTAGCGACTGAAGATCCACATGGTTATCCATTCTAGATTGGAAAGGTTATAAATAATGAGAAATAAAATGATGATGTTATTAAAATTGAAGTGCATTGGTATGAAACAATTACACACCCATTCAATGGTGTGTATAAGCCAGATATGGTGGTTGAGAAACATGTCAATCGAAAGAGAAAAAGAAAGGGTCAAAATACAACTTGTCGTCACACTGACCTCTTAAAATAAGATGATGTTGACATACTTTTTTATGACTTCAATTTGACAAAGAGAGGAACTCTTCGCTCCTAGACAACAAAGATTATAAATAGGTTGTTGCCACAAGAAATAAATGCAAAATGGGAGTCTTTTGAACCTAGTCATAGATCTAAAAGGAATTTGACATCTAAAATGTCAGGCATGGATGTACACTCATATGGTGCATTCATCGAGAATAGAGAAGAGTATGGATCATCTACATCTTCATCCAATCATTCATCTGAAGACAATGTAGGGTGAAATCATGAAGGTGGGTTACACTTTTGCTTGTTTTATGACAAAAAAAACTGTATTTTCACAAGTTATTCAACTTCTGACATATAAAAGTATTTTTTTTATTTAGAATTTCACTTTACAGTAAAAACAAAACTTGTGAAGAATTGTGTTAGCTTTCTAATGACTATTTTTCAAATTTTTTTTATCACGATTTGATATGTCAAATTGACAATTGTTTTACAGTATGTTTCTTAAACACGAAATGAATGATAATGAGTTACTTATTTCTACAACTGTGTTTTTTTTATTAAACCTATGTTTTGAACAAACAAAATATACAGCAACAATCTACAGAGACTCTATTTTATTATGACTATCATTTTGAATTCAACGGATGAATATTATAATTTCTAGAATTTTTCAAAGTTGACCAAGCCGAAAACGTTGCAGAGTTTACATACATGTTTTTCTACACCTCATATC
>ML781267.1:3233-31845 GCA_009831015.1 Picea engelmannii
CATTCCGAACCTCTTTAGCATTTCTCTGATATACTTGGTATGAGAAATAAAAATACCTTGGTTGCTTTGACATATCTGAAGACCCAAAAAGAAGGATAATTCTCCAAGTAATGACATTAAAAATTCATTCTGCATATCCTTTGAAAATCTCTGGCTCATCCTTTCATCATCACTTCCAAAGATAATATCATCAACATAAACTTCAATTAACAAATTACTATCTTGATTTACCTTGATGTAGTGGTTGTTGTATGCATTTCCTTTCCTGAACCCTTGATGTTGTAAATATATGTCCAGTCTGGAATAACATGCTCTAGGGGCCCGTTTGATACCATACAAGGCCTTTTTCAACCTGCAAACATAATTTTCATTCTTTGATAATTGAAATCCTTCTGGTTGCTCAATGTAGACTTCTTCTTCTAGATCCCCATTTAGGAAGGTTGATTTCACGTTCATCTAATACACTTTAATATTCTTGGAGCATGCATAGGCAATGATCAATCTGATTGCTTCCATTCTAGAAATTGGGGCAAACATCTCTTCAAAGTCGATACCTTCAACCTGAGCGTATCATTTACGTACTAATCTAGATTTGTTCTTGGTAACCTGTCCATCTTCATTCAATTTGTTTCTAAAGGCCCACTTTGTGTTAATCACATTCTTGTACCTTGGCCTTGGAACTAATTCCCAAGTGTCATTATTCTCTATTTGATCCAAATCTTCATCCATGGTTTTGATCCAGAATTCATCCTTGCTGGATTTTTCAAAGTTGCTTGGCTCACTCGAAGATAAGAGTGCTAGGTGTAGTTATTTTGGTGAATGAATTCTTCTCCTAGTCTCAACTCCTGCATCTTTGTTCCTAATAATCTGATCTGATGGATGACTCTTGTGCATTCATTTGCTAGGTGTCTTTGGAGGTACTTGAAGATCTTGTTGTTCTTGCTCTTCTTCATCTTCCCCTTCTGCTACCTCTTCTTCATTTGCTTCTTCTTTGTGAATATGTTCCATTGACTCCTTTTCTTCTTCCTTTATTTTTTATCCACTTGTTTCATCAACCGTCACATTGATTATTTCCACAACTTTGTTGAGCCTTAGATTGAAGCATTTGTATGCTTTCCTTGTGCTTGAGTACCCAACAAGTAAGCCTTTGTCCACACGAGAATCAAACTTTCCCATTCTGCCATCTTCTCTTTTGATGTAGCATTTGCTTCCAAAAACTCTGAAGTGCTTCACATTCGTTGGTGTTCCTTTCCATACCTTGTAGGGAGTTTTATCACTATTGCATCTAAGCATTATTCTGTTTTGAATATGAACTGTTGTATGCACTGCATGTGTCCAAAAGACATATGTCAACTTGGACTTCATTAACATAGTTCAAGCCATTTCCTGTACTTTCATGTTCTTCCTTTTGACGACTCCATTCTGTTGTGGTGTCCTAGCAACAAAGAATTTCCCTTTTATCCCATGCTTTCTATCCATAAATTCCTTTGACGTAAACTCTCCTCCATTGTCCGATCTCAAACATTTGATTTTTGAATCCATTTAATTTTCAACTATTTCCTTGTATATCTCGAAGTTCTCAGATGCTTCTGACTTCTTCTTGAGAAAAAAAACTATAGTCATCCTTATATAATCATCAACCAATAACATAAAATACTACTTACCTTTCAACCCTTTTGTTCTAGTTGGTCCAACTAGATCAGTATGCACAATTTCCAATGGCTTTGTTTTGGAGTACTCCTTTGACTTGAAGCTAGTCTTGGTTTGCTTTCCTTACTGACAATGCTTGCATAACATGTTGGTTGGTTTCGTGATCTAGGGAGTTTCTTTGACTGCTTCCTTTTTGCTGACTTTGACAAGGTTATCAAAGTTTATGTGACCCATTCTTCTGTGCCATATCCAAACTTCATCTTCCTTTCCTAGACAACACTTTTCATTTCCAATTTCACTTAATACATATATGTTGCTTGAAGTTCTTACAGTTGTTGCAACCAATCTGCCTGAACCTACTTTTCTTATCTTGCACTTTTGTGAATTAAACATAAGTTTATGACCTTGGTCACACATTTGACTTACACTCAAAAGATTGTGTTTCATATATTCCTCTAATAGAACATTCTCTGCCTTGGTATCCTTATTTCCATTTCTGACTGTGCCTCTTCCAATGATTCTAGCTGAGTCGCTGTTTCCAAAGGAGACTGATCCATATCTTTCCTTTCTCACAGTTAGAAACATGTCCTTATCACCTGTCATGTGCTTTGAGTAGCCACTGTCAACATACCAACCACCGTTTTTGTGTTTATCTTGTAGTGCAAGTGTGCATTATTCACTGTTGAACTAATTCTACTTTCTTATCCATATTCTTTGAGGTTCCTGTCTATGACTGTTGTTATTCTGTTGTGATTCTCTTGGAGGAACTGTCATTCTACAATATTTGGCTATGTGTCCAAAGTTGTTACACTTGTAGCATTCCATCCTAGTACTTAAGGATTCAAACATGTTGTAGCATATGTTCTGTGTTTCACCGGGCCTTCTTGAATAATCATTTCGTGCATAACTTTCACAATTGTCTCTGTTCCTATTATTTGCTCAGCAACTCACAACTTTATGTCCAAAAGTGTTACATGAATAACATAAACCAAGAGAAATGGTTTGATACCTAGGAGCTGTAGATATTCTAAAATGATTTACTCTTATGAACCCTTTTTCTTCTTGAGACCTTCTTGTTTCTGACTGTCGCTGATTTTGAAATCTGAATCTTCTGGGTGGAGGAGTGTCTTTGTGATCTTTCTTGTAAAAATTCTTGTCTCCTCTGACTATATATGCATAACTTCTTGGTTGTATTTCTTGATCTGTTGTTTTGGAGCTTGATCCCTTTTCTGTGTGGTTGTATCCATGTCCATACTTGTCATGATTTGGCCTTTGACTACTAATAATCTCGTCCAAAAATTTGGAGCTGTTCTACATGTTTTCTTTTGAAAGTCTTTTCTCAATGTGACAGTCTCTGCTTCCAATCCTCTAATGATCCTGTCTTTTTCTTCCAACCATTCTTTGAGTGCTTCTTCAATTCTTTTGTCTTCTTTAACTTGGATTTTTAATTTAGTGATCATCTACTCTAGTTCTTTGGAGTTGGAATTTTGAGTTTCCTCTTTTCTTGTTAGTTCTTTGTGTAGTGACTTGTTTTTCTTATAACTTCTATGGAACTCAATAGTTCTTCTCTGTAGTCAACTTCTACCTCTTCATATTCTTCTTTGGTGCCTTCTTCATCATAATA
This sequence comes from Picea engelmannii, assembly GCA_009831015.1. Classification (NCBI taxonomy): domain Eukaryota; kingdom Viridiplantae; phylum Streptophyta; class Pinopsida; order Pinales; family Pinaceae; genus Picea; species Picea engelmannii. The sequence continues at coordinate 6,508 of ML781267.1, forward strand.
TTTTACTACCATGAATATAAACCTTTCTGTATCACTTCTTTATCTTCTTCTGATGAGGTATTGTCTTCTTTGATGCAAAAGCTTTTCTTGAAAATTTTCTTTTTGGTTCTTTTGCCTTTGTATATTTGTTTGCTATTTGAATCATCTTCTTCATTCCTTTTCTTTTTCTCATGGGGACATTTGTTAGCGAAACGACCAATACCATCACAATTAAAACAAACCAATGGAATCTTACCTCTATATTTGTCGGTTCCCTTTTTCAGTCTTCTGATGAAGTTGGCTACTTCTTCATCATCTTCTGAGATGTCACTATTGCTACTATTTGACTTTGCCTTTTTCTTTGACTTCTTGGATGCTTTGAATGCTGCTTCTTTTGTAACTGGATTCTTCGGTTCTGTTTTCATTTCATACCCTATGAATATTTTACGTAGCTCATCCATGCTTATCAAATCCATATCTGTTCTTTCTTCTAGTGCTGAGATATTAGGATCAAATCTCATTGAAATAGATCTTAGTACTTTTTGAACAATTATAGATTCATCAACTTCTTCTCCTAATCCTCTAATTGCATTCACTATTTCATCAACTCGTAAAAGGTAAGCTGCAATATTTTCATCTTCCTTCATCTTCATTTGTTCAAATTGACCTCTGTAAGTTTAAAGCTTTGTTTCCTTGACTTTTGCGCCTCCTTCATAAACATTCTGAAGTTTGTCCCAAATATCCTTTGTAGAGATGCAATGCATAACTTTGACATATATCGAATCAACTAGACCATTCATGATAGCATTTTTGGCTTTCAAATGATTTAGAATGGGTTTCCTTCCATTATCATTTGTTGGAGGAATGCCAATTTCTTTATATCCATTTACTACTGATTGCCAAACCTCAAATCCCTGAGCTTGTACATATGTTATCATCCTTCCGCTCCAGAATGCATAGTTTTGTTCATCAAGCTATGGTATTTCATTTTTATACATATTGTTGCTCTCCAAGATCTACCTTCTAGTGGTTAAATTGGTTCCTGAAGGAACCTGCTCTAATATCAATTGTTGGATTACTAAGAGGGTGGGGGGGNGGGGAGGAGTGAATTAGTAATAGAGTAATTTAATCATTTTTAACCAAAGTATGTAAGTGTTGTTAACTTTATGATCAATTTACCAATATCATTCAAAAAATGAGAAATAAATGGACCATGAACAATGAACAATCACACACATACACAGTCCACCAATATTTTTACGTGGAAACCCAATGCGGGAGAAAACCACAAAATGTTTTTTGATATTTGTATTTAAGAATTACATTCATTGGAAGCACCAAATTCCTTTGTTCTCCAGCTGCAACTGGAAGGAGGCTCCAACCCCCTATATTTTGAGGCTACAACCTGAGGGAAGCTCCAACTACCCAATTCTCTGGCTACAACTAGAAGGAGGCTACAACCCCCTATGTTCTCTGGCTACAACCAGAAGGTGGCTACAACCACCTATCCTTGACCCATCCAACTGCCCTGAAATATAAGTGCCAAATGTGAACAACTTGTCACTGTTACTACTGAACTATGTTACTGCTGAACTCTGTTACTGCCATTGCTTACCTTTGTCACTGCCACTGATTAAAATCTATCACTGACCCGATTCTTCTTCAAAAATTTCATGTAGATCTATGAGCTGTATATACTACAACATGCGGGTATTCACACTTCTATTAACTGTAGCTGGTGGATGTCCGTGAACTTATTCACTGCAACTCACAGATTACTAGTAACTCTCTTAGCTTCACTATTTTTTCCTTTGTCAACTATCACTATCGAACCTGATACTGGAACTCATCATTGTAGTCTCATATCTGATCATATATGTCACATAACCTATGCCAAAAGCATATACCATGAACTAAAGTCAAGAATGCCTCACCAACCAAGTGCCATACGTAAACCATGAACCATTCATCAGATATTGAAACCATTACATCCATCATACAATAAACCCTAACCGTAATGTAGCCTCAAACTGTACCGGTATCTTCACTAACACTCTTCAATCAAGATGCCTCAAATATGCTCCAAAATCACAATATGTACTATAACAAACTATCTCATGGAGTGTGCCAACCATAGCAAGCCAATGCACCAGAAATATACCACTGTAGATCTGCCTCATATAACAAGTACCAACCAACATACAAACCCTCAAGGATACATGCTTTATCTTCCATGATCAAACCCTATGCCATTACCAATAACCAACTACAACAAGTATATAACATACCTTTTAATTTATGTAGAAGGTTTTGTTGTACCAGATCACTGCCACACCTTCTTGTAGTCACTTCTCATCCCTGCATCTTGTCACTGATGATAGATCATATCTTTGGCATCAGATCCATCCTTTGTCTTCAGTAAGCCTGCGGGTATCTGTGCTTTGTCCCATTGTGGCCCGCGGATGTTTGCGCCCTTCTATTACTGCAACCTACATATGTCTTTATTAAAACCCTGGTTCAATACCCACAGTCTCAACCCTTCGTACCTACAACTTTGTCGCTGCTTCAGACTCACTGTATAGATTTGCCAATGATACCTGCCCATAACAATTCACAAAATAGATATTCAATGTGCTAAAAAAATAGGTGCTAATATGAGACCCTTGCTCTCTTATTTATACTATCCAAGTAGCTTCCTCAAGGGGTTACCTTCTAACTAACTTTACCCAACTTTCTTCTTTTAGGGCTAACCCACTTCTAACCACTTGTTTACTTACAACCACTTTATCCACAAATAGTAAACTCACCACTTCTAGTTTCAACTAATTATTATTTTCTTTTTGCAACAACTTAACTCAAGATTAACTCCTAGTTACAACCACTTTGAGTAGTAAACTTCTTCTAGGAGATTCTTGATAACTCATAAGTGTTCTCCAACTTCACAAAGCCATAACTCTCTAACCGTGAGAAGTTATGTGACGTTCCACTTATCACCAGAAATGGCATGACATGTATTATCCATCTAGAATAGCCTTACTTGCAAATACACTGATATTTATACCTTTATACCTCAAACAAATTTGATTCCCTTAACCATACTGTTGGGGCTACCAAAATTTTCTACTAGGCTTGCTTCAAGGGTTGACATCAATGGAAATATTTGAGTGGACACCTAACTATGAAAGAAGTTTCCATCACTTGAAATATTTATTGACAAGTGCACCAATTTTAAATATTGATGATCCAAACGAGAACTTTATTGTGTGCACAGATGCATGCAAAGAAGGGATTGGAGGGATCCTTAGTCATAATGGACATGTGATATGCTATGAGTCGAGGAAATTGAAAGAGCATGAAAGACACTATGCTACTCATGATTTAGAATTGGCAGTCATAGTGCATGCCTTGAAGATGTGGAGGCACTATTTCATGGGAAAGAGATTTGAATTGAGAACAAACCATAGTGGTTTAAAATATTTGTTTGGACAACCAACTTTGAATGTTAGACAAATAATATGGTTAGAGTTCCTCAACACGTATGACTTTGATATAAAAGATATCAAAGGCAAAGAGAACAAGGTGGCTGATGCACTCAGCAGGAGAGTGCATGAGATGCATGCTACAACCATTAACATGTATAGATATGATTTGAAAGACATAATTTTAGAGGCTGCAAATAATTAGAGAAACCATTAGCTAATCATTAGAGAAATCATTTTAGAGGTTATTGGTCATGTAGATGTAAGTCGAATTGGATACAGGGTTGTTCTTGTGTAAATCAAGAAGGTATGATTTCAATTGTGTCTTAAGTATAGACCAAGGTTAGGCATGTAACCTTTTATTCTGAAGGAATAAGACAACAAGAGAGCAAAACACTCAAGGAATGTTGATTTTCCCATTTGGGTTTCCATGGTAGAATCTTTGTGTACTATGTAATTTCTTTGTCATTTACTTTCTTGATTAAATCTTTCCTCCTCTCTTTTTCTAGGTTTAGTGTGGAAGTGTTCCTCATTTCCTAACATGTGGTACCCGTGCTTGGTTTAACAACCTTGCATATAAGCTAAAACCTAAGTACAGTAAGAGTCATAGGTCAGAAATCTTTAGAGATTGTGTTTAAAGAATGGTAAGTAGCTCGAGGATAGAGATCAAAAAATTCAATGGCCATAATTTTGAGCTTTGGAAGTTTAAAATTGAAGATCTCCTTGTAGATCGAGAACAATGGGAAACAATCTATCCATGTACCATTCTGATAGTTATGCTGAGGGAAGAATGGGAGAAACTCGAGATAAGGGCAAGGAGTAGGATTATACTTTGTCTTGCAGATTTGGTACTGCTGAATGTCTCATGTGAAGATTTAGCCAAGAAACTGTGGGACAAGTTGGGGAGCTTGTACCAATCAAAATAACTAGTAAATAAGTTGTTCCTTATGAATAAGCTGTATCTTATGAGGATGAGTGTTGGCCCTTCTCTTGGCCGTTGAACATGGATATTAGTACCGAATTTTAACAATGCCAATGATATCAATAAAGCAAGCTGGCATTGAGTTAACCGCAGAAAACATAACCTAAAATTTTCACTTGAGAAAGGCCTTGCCAAAGATTTACATAACACTGTAGGTGTGATGATTCTCATCATTGAACATGCTTGTCACTTTGTCATCCATTATTGCGAAGGAAGAAGGAAGTTCATACCGATCATAACCATTGAAAATCTTGTTATTGTATGCGTGTGCTTTTATGTGGAAGCTTCTTGCCATTCCTTCCTCAACATTCAAAACAATCATCTGATTGATGTAGCCAGACACTGTCACTTTGTGTTTTTTCATGTCGATGTCGATTGTTTCCACTCCTCATATAATTTTATTTCTTGAGAAACTTCAGTGCCTAAGAGATCGTCTAACGTTCTATTCATTCTTTTGTCACAAAATGAAAGATAGTGTTTTTATAAGCTCATACATGAGTTGGCTTGAATTATTTGTCTGTTTTGATTTGAATGAACCTATAACTTTAAAATATTCATCAAAATCTCAAGGAGAGTACACAAAAAATTTGCGCAAGCAATGTGAATTGAGGGGGGAACTTGAAAATGCATTGCCAGCTAAGAACTATTGACCAAAATTATGGTCAACAAATTCCAACCAACAGATGCACGTCACAATGGAATGCAAACTTTGGTTTAGTAGAACAATGTATTAAAGTGTATGGGATCAAGGATCACAATGACTGATGGTAGACATAAAAAATGATTTGAAAGTTGGATGAATTGTCATGGATGCGCGTTGAGAAAAAACCAAAGGTAACACTAAACATCCACAGTGCGTATGCAGGAGATAGCTCAAGATGCTGTGGATGGAGAAAGGGAAAGAAAATAGGGTTTGGGAAGGATTGAATGTTTGCTTTAAGCAAGGACGTCCCGCTTAGTAAGCATATGATAGTCAAAGCAAGGAATTCCGACATACAAACAAGGCATCCTAGTTCATCTGTAAGCCTGTTGTCCACCAAAATAATTGGTCAATCAATTAATCATAATATATATATATATCACTGATCATCGCTCCATCAAGTCCAACTACCAAATCAAAAAGTTATAAATGAAAGAAAAAGAAAGCATATACTTGAAAACAAAAGAAAGAGCAATAAATGAAACAAAAACAAAGTGAAGAAAACCAACAACCTAATTTACGCCTTTTGATAAAATTTTCATTTATTCATTTTTATTTATGTATAGGGGAAGAGGAATGTAGAAACTTAGGACTCAAGTGGGATGACACTTGGCATAGGGGAAAACATCACTTGCTTTACATGCATGATTCATGACTTGAAAGGCATTGTGCAAGGAAGGTTCACTGACTTGCCAACCAATAGATGCATATGGAGAGGAAAAAAGACCTATCAAGAGCCAAAAGAAATGGTTACCATCCTGTAAGACTTGCCAACCAACAAGATGAACCCTACATCTTATACTAAAAGCATCAATAGAATCAAGGATATCATGTTTATGGTTCAAAGTTTGAATGCCAAGGATAGGTTCTATGGACTCATCAAACATATTAATGCCATCTTTTGCAATCTTATCACCAGGAATAGGGTTATCATACTCGAAGGAAGAATATAAGGGATTTAAAAAGACATGAATGCCTTTGAAATCATCATCGTTATTGAAGGAAAATGTGCACATATCAAGAGGGGTATACATATCAATGTCGGGTTCCTTAACTTCTCTTAATTCAAATAGTAGATTTGAAAGAGCATTTTCCAATTCAATATTTTGATCAACCTTATGGGGGTCTTCAAAGGAAGACTCATCATATGTATCAATAGAATTGAAAGGGTCTTTGTCAACTTGATTTGACCATTCATTAGTAACATCATCATTTAAAACCTTATTATAAAGGAGACTAAAGAGATCAAAATCAAATTTAATTTTTGCATAGTCAACTTCACCATTGTATGCATGTGAATGATAGCCTTGGGGTAAACCATGATCTTGGGTTTGGGTTTGTCTATTAGATTCAATAATGGTGGTATTTTGAATGTGATAGATGGGTTGATCATTGAGAATCATGATATGATTATGATCATATTCACATCCAAACTCTTGGTCACATATGGTAAAGGTATTATAATTAGGCTTTAGGTAAGATGGATCCAAGGATCTCTCAAAGTGGACTTGTTTCGAGAATCGATGTTCAATGGAGATCGTGTGATCTTGTAACTTTTGAATGATGGGAATTAAGGATGACAAATCTTTATGCGAATCACAACCACCAAAGGAGAAACCTGTTTTGCATAATTGCTAGCTCTAGGTTTTGAACATTGTTTTCTTCCAATTGCCAATGGTAAAGAGGAGGTAAAAGGTCATAATAATTCAAGAGGGCAACTCAATTGGTAGGGTGAATAGACATAGGAATGCAGTTATACAACTTGATAAACCTAAGATTAAAAGCACAAATACTTTCATTCTCCTTCATGTGCAATCGATTAAATATTTTAAGATGCTCATAAGGATTATGTAAGTGCCCAAAAGTAGAGGTGAACCCGTAGGAAAGTTCAGACCAAGTGGAGAGACATTCATCAGGTAGGTCGACAAACAAGGAGGCAACCTTACCTTGAAGGGATTTTTTAAACAAGAGCATGCAACTATCATTTTCATTAATTCTGAGGATAGTACAAACATTAGAAAATTCACAAAGATGTTCTTCCATTGTAACGGTTCTGTCACCCAGAAATAAAGGTAAATTATCTTTGAACTTGTAAGGCAAAGGATTAACCATGTAAGTGAGATTCAAAGGGGTATGTATAAGCCATGGGTAATTGTTTAGGTCTTCCTTAATTTGGAATATTCCATACATGCGTATGTTTTTTCCCGGATTAGTAGTTGAGACCGTAGGGTTACAACCACTATACATGCTTCCAATTAGTTGAGACATAAAAGTTTTGCTAGAGATACACATTTCGTTTCTCAAAGATGGGGAAAATATAAAAAGAATTTGAAGGACTTAGAATAGGACAAGCAAAAACGAGTTGTGAAATATAAGCAAGACTTTCTTCTTCTTTCCGATTTCAGTTGAAAGGTCAATAGATTGAAAGAATTTAAACAGAAGAGAGAACCATCAAACGGTCCTCCCCAATATGGTCACTAAAATATGTTGATGCCGAAACTATAAAGTTTCAATACCAACATCTCAACCTCCCGTAAGGCTAGGCGAGAAGAGGCAGGAATGTTACCTTAGGTTTAAAGCCCCAAAAGGAAAGCACATTAAACCCTAAAACCTAAGAGTCTAAGCATGGATTTCTTATTTATGATTTTGCAATTATTTATTTTTTTATATGTTTTGCAACTTTATATTTTTTATATTTTTGTTCCTTTGCATGAAATATGAATTAGAACAAAGGTTAGTGTATAATTAATAATGCAAGTGCAAAAAAATAAAATAATTAAACAAAATAAACAAAGTAAGATTATTTTAATTAGTGATTTTGAGAAAAACCCTAAAGTATAAATCTTTATTTTCTTTAAATATCTTAATTAATAAAATAAAAAGTTTGAACCAACTAAAATAAATAAATGATTATATTAAAGAAATGATATAAAATATATGTCCTTGCATTTTTTTAGTTAGTGTTTTAGAGAAATGGCATACAAATAAATCTTTATCATGTTTTCTTTTTAATATTAGAATTAGTAAAAGAAACAAAAAGTTAAATTAATAAACTAAACCAAAAAAATAAAAATAAAAAATTGTGCATGTTAAAAGTAATTCAAAGAAAATAAATTTATTCACATTGTTTTGGTATTTTTATTTTTTGAAAATTGTATCAAAACGAAATAAACTAATGAAACTAGAAAAACAAAGAGAAATAGTTTTAGAGTGAGTTTTTTTTTTTTTTTAAGTTAGAATTTGTATTAGAGCTTACTAAGCAGTGAGAGTTACAACTGTCATACTATCCCAGGTGGCTGTGGCATCTTTTCCCTAGTGGGAAACCAAAGCTGCCACACGGCCATTAAAGTTTAGAGTTACCATGCAAGAATTGAAAAAATGAAGTAAACCTGAAATGTACAAGACTAGATCTAAAATGCCACGCATGGCGATAATACTTCCTGCTAGACTATCCATACCAAGACACAAAACTGATACGAGCTAAATCTGCAAAATTCTAGAACTGAGATGCCGCACATGGTAGTGAACTTGTGAAATAAACTATCTGGATGGATGAAAACATTGGAATCCTAAGCGAGGAGAGGCTATCTTGAGTTGGGGTTGAGCCTCTGCTCGTGCCTTTGGTCTTGCGCGGTTTCCCTGCTTGGCGCACTTGTGTTCGAAATAGATTGCCTGAGATCCTGTAGCATAGTCGTCATGTGTTCCTCACGACGTGTCCATTCTACTTCTCTGTGCTGCATTGCAGTGATGGCGCCTTTGACATCCTCAATTGCTCACTTGATGGCGTCCAAAGAGTCCGTAATAGGTTCCTTCCCAGCGCAGCGGGTGCAAACAGGAGGCGACGAAGGCGGTGGAGGTAAATCAAAGGAGAAGGTGGGGGAGTCGGGAGAGGGGAGGGGAGAGGACAAAGAAGAAAAAAGGATAGTTGGAGTGGGGGGAGCGGAGGGTGGAGGAGGGGGGGGGTGACAGGATGAGTCTTGGCATGAAGCCTAGGGAGTTGCCCTAGCTGTTGAACCATTCGACTTGACAGACGTAAGGAGAAGACAAAGGAGGAAGACCTGAAGAAGTGGTCCAGGGAGATATCACAAGGAGAAGCTAGGGGACGCTTCGGGGTGGAGGCACACACAGGGTCTGGAGGCAAGCTTGGAAGAGCCTTCCTGCCCTGTCCTCTCACACCTCTTCCTCTTGCAGCGTACTGGGCTACCCCCCATTTCGATTTTCCTCGAATTCTCGGCATTAGGAAAATCACTGGAGACCCAAGAGGGAAAGCTGGAGTAATGTTATGCAAGTGACTGAAAATGAACCAGAGCTAAGAGCCACTGCCAACCAGAGGAGGAGAACAGGGCTCTGAGGGCTGAGAGCACCAAGAAAAATCGATCCAGAGGCATAAAACTAAACCATTTTCTGGAGGAGGCCAAGACTCGGGAGGCCAAAGGCTCGAATGAGCCATGGCGTTCCCCATTGCTGGCCTAAATATGCTGAACTCGACAAGACAATGGGACTGGTCCTTCGGCCAACCCATAGCCATAATTTCTCCCACGAACTGAAGCGCCATGCCATTAAACTGGTTCAAGTTCAAATGAATGCATAACTGCTGAGGCTAATGAATTAAAGGCATGGAGTAATGGTGGAGGTGGGTACGGGTTGTGGTAGCTCGAGGTGGTGAGAGATGTGGCCAAGTGTCTGCCTGTCTGACCATCCATCCGTCATCTCCGATGTCACCCCATCCGGGGGGCAAGAATTTAATATTTTATTCACATGTAACCTCATACATTCTCTTTAGACTTTTTTGATGCTTTTTAATCCCTAGGAGAACTCAGACAAAAAATGACTCTAACTATTTTAGATGCAATTTAACATCATACATAAAATATGCAATTTAACATCATACATACATAATCAATTTAACATCATACATAAAATAACTAAAAGCATAAATAAGATGAAGAAAGATCAATCAAACATTGAATAAAACAATGACATAAGCAATTTAATACCATACATAAAATTACTAAAAACATAAATAAGACGAAGAAAGCTCAATCAAACATTGAATAAACCAATGACACAAACATGAATGTAATATTATGGACACACACAAAAATCAACCTCACTTCTTTCTTCCTGCTACTTTGCAGTACGCCCCTCTCATAAAATTTGTCCTCCTTTGGTTGATTGTTTGCTGCTTGTTTTATAATGTTTCAATGGGAAGTTCGAGTGGTTAAGGCTATTTTTAGATTAGTCGAACTGAAGCGTAAATTGAATTGAACTGCCTCCTTTTTTTTTCAAAAAATAATATAAATTTATTTGAAAAAAATGTGATCGTTATCGATGAGACCGTTGACATAAAATCATGAATGGTTCTTGTTGTTGTTAAAGATAATACATATTAATGGTTCCGTCACCCAGAAATAAAGGTAAATTCTCTTTGAACTTGTAAGGCAAAGGATTAACCGGGTAAGTGAGATTCAAAGGGGTATGTATAAGCCAAGGGTAATTGTTCATGTCTTCCTCAATTTGGAATATTCCATACTTGCATATGACTTTTTCTGGATTAATAGTTGAGACCATAGGGTTACAAACACTATACATGCTTCCAATCAGTTGAGACATATAAGTTTTGCTATTGATACACATCTTGTTTCTCAGAGATGGGGAAAATATAAAAAAGAACTTGAAGGACTTAGAATAGGACAAGCAAAAGCGAGTTGTGAAATACAAGCAAGATTTTCTTCTTCTTTCTAATTTTAGTTAAAAGGTCAATAGATTGAAAGAATTTAAACAGAAGAGAGAACCATCTAACGATCCTCCCTAGTATGGTCACCAAAATATGTTGATGCCGAAACTATAAAATTTCAATACCAACATTTCAACCTCCCGTGAGGTTAGGTAGGAAGAAGCGAGAATGTTAACTTAAGTTTAAAGCCCCAAAAGAAAAGCACATTAGACCCTAAAACCTGAAAGTCTAAATATGAATTTCTTATTTATGATTTTGCAATTATTTATTTTTTATATGTTTTGCAATTTTATATTTTTTATATTTTTGTTCTTGTGCATGAAATATAAATTAGAACAAAGATTAATGTAAAATTAATAATACAAGGGCAAAACAATAAAATAGTTAAACAAAATAAACAAATTAAGATTAATTTAATTAGTGATTCTAATAAAAACCCTAACTTCATGCGATAGATATTTTACATGCTTTTGCTCCACAAGCAATCTAACTTCATGATTATTATACATATAACTTCTAGATAAGCATCTTTGTTGTGTTCCATGTTTGCATTCCATAAGGAAATAAAATTTGCTTAAAAAAGGTTTCATGTTTCTTCTATGCATTTAACAATCCATTGTTTATATACCCAGCGTTGATTCTCATAGTTTCTGCGGCCATCATGACCAATCCAGTGTGTAAGTCTCCATGAACAAGTGCTTGTGTCCTTATTTCATTCACATAACAATTTGGCGTATCAAGTCGGTAGAAACAACCGTTGTAATGTCAATTCTATTAGCTAATAAAGAAGATAATGTTGACTTGCCACATCCACTAGTTCCACAAAGCAAAATAGTCATTGATTCCTTATGCCCATGTATTTGCATGCTATAATCCAATTCATTCTTTGATTAACATATCAATATTCTATTTTTCTTTTGATATGGCATGGGATAATGCCAAATCATAATTCAAGAAAAAGGGTGGTATAATCTTTGTGTCATAAAAATATTGAAGAGAGAGACATGAGATATATCTTGGAAAAGTGAGTCATGCAACCATAAAGAAGTAGTATGTTTCCCAAAGTTGTAAAATGATATAGCCTTAACTAGTTTTCAAAAGTTCATTCAGTCTCTCTTTATAAAAGGTTATGTAGATAAGGTGGAGTATATGATAACAAAGGGTGATGTATAAGGGTCAAAAATATATTGTGTCAATGTGTTAATCATGAGTGCAAAACATGATAACTTTAACAAGATGAGGAATGCGAAAATGGGCCATCTTAGCCATAGGTCAAGAAGTACAATAATTTCGTGTATTTAATCAACTTCGCCAGGTATTGCAGCTTAGCGAGAGTGCGCAACACTTTGCGCAAACAATATGGAATGAAGGGGAGCCTGACAATGCTTTGTTGGCTAAGAAGTATTGACCAAAATCATGGTCAATAGTCTCTTGGTCAATAAATATATATAAGTAATAACTATATATAAATATACATGTTTGCTAAAAAATGAGAATTTTTGTGTGTTGGGATCGATCCTTGCTTTTGTTTTTTGTTTTATAACATGTTTTTATGCCATCTTTTCAAGTTTATGCATGGGCCCTATTATCCCTTGAGACATTCCATATTGTAATGGAGTTATGCCAAGACATCCTATGGGCTAAGACCCAGAGTGGATCTTAAAACCATGTTGATTAACAACATAAATTATGCAAAATTTTGGGTAAGTCTCTCTCTCCTATAAAACTCTTTTCCATCAAACACTACTAGAACCAATACCAAGACATTCAACACGAAGAGGCATGTGTCCATGCGTGCTTTAGATCATTTGGTTTAAGTTTGAGAAGGAGGTAGATTTATAAGAAATACACGATAGACATCTGTGGCAACTTTAAGGTAAATCTCACAACCCATGGACATAATAACATGCTGAGCAATTAAGAATTCAACCATTTTGAAAAATATATCAGATCATTAAAACATGCATCAAACAATGAACATTTTCATATACTTAAATCCATGGAGGTACCCTCTGCACATCATTAAATACATGAAAAAATGACATGAAGCAGTCATACGCCTAGAGGAAATCACTTCAATATCATAAGCTAAACAACACATAATAACATTGTACATGTCATAAAACTTGCTGTTCGAGATTTTATTAATGGGGATCTGATACAAGAAGCCATGAAATGAGAGGGATGGATTTTACAACAACACATACACAAAAAAGAAGCACATACTAAAGCATAACGTAGGGGATGAATATATTGCAGTCTAGAGCCCTGAAAATTGGTTTGTGTCCAAGGGGATCTTTGATCAAACAACTCGAGTATAAGATACTCTTAAATCCCCCAAAGTGATGACCCTACACATAAGCTCCTTCTACCGATTTATAGTTGTTCTTACTTAAGGGAAAATTGCGTGCTTGGACCAATACTGCTTCTTGAAAATCTATTTCATCTTGTCAGAATCTTGATATTGCGCCTGACATCTTAACAACTTTCAACTTCTCAACTATTTTTTATTTGTTTTAACCAGGTAAAAATAGATTCTTACCCCCAAAGCTGATGCGTTGGTGTTTAGTGGGGTGTGTTCCTTTTGTTTGATTGAGCCTCAAGATGGGTCCCTTTACTTGGCTTTATGAGGTATTCCTCTACTATGGTGGGCCCGTTCAACCATGGAATGATTTGGGTTTTTGATTGGTTGAAAGGCCCACTTGCACCTTCTCCTTAAACCTCTTCGCTTGCTGGTGCAGGGTACCAATGATCAGAGCTTGAAATCTCCCGCCTTGAGTTGTTGCCTCAGGCCGACCAATTGATACAACTGCAGATTAGGGTAGATTCCTGAATGCCCTTCTGATTTCTCAAATGTGGAAATGATACCCGACAAGGACATTCTTCCCATAATGATGAATAGAAAAAGTTTTCCCCACATCTGTAGACAAGATGGTTGATAATCCCCTCCCATGAAACAAGTTTTCACAGGTGGATCATCATCTGCTATATTGGGCATCGGATAGGTGTATCAGTGGAAACTAGATTATTTGTAGATTGGTTTAGCCTCGGTCTCCATGCTCTTTCTTATAGAAACTTGACATGTGTCTTGCTAAGGGAGCGACATGACCATTCATTCCTAGTCCAATCCATTAAGATCTGGGACATGAGTGAATGAGCACATCGAGGCAAATGATTGTTATCCTCTAACGGTTGCAGGTAGGGACATGATAATAGGTGAAGGATGGAAAATGTGGTAATATATATCCTATTACATGTCGTATCCTTTCCAACAGATTTGGCAGGCTCCCAACGAATCTTCCCACTCACCTGAAACATTTTCTCTCGTGCCTCTGAAATTTGGAAAACACATGAAATTTGGATGATGTCAAGATGAATACGTGGACGCATGGTAGCTTGGGATTGGTCCATGTAGGCGCTGAGGTGTTTTCTCGGGCTTGGCTTATGTATGGATGCATATAACATGGAAACCGAGAATAATGGTGGGCCTCCTTACCATAGGTGCCAATCTCTGACAGGCTTGAAATGCATGTAACATACCTGTCAATCCTTTCTCCACTTCCTCGGTGTCCAAGTGGACTACCATGTTGGCTCCAGGTGGCACTGAACGAGCGGTCATATAGATGATGAGTTGGATGATGTGGAATCTTGACAAGATCGAAATACCATTGTTGTGACCCCAGGGGAGTGGTTTTCCTTTCCGTGCTTGACCATTCAACACCCTTTACTCTTTGACACATAGTAGCCTAAAACCATTGTCTCACCCCGATGCTGCATTAAATTCCGGATGCTTTTCCAATGCGACATGTGTCTTCCACCATTGATCAGGCTCACTTGAAACCATTGGATAATTGATCCCACACCTCTGTCCATGCTTGTTGTTTATGCCTCGATTATATGATATAGTTCCATTTGGGTGAGGGCTTAAACCTATTTTGGACAAGATAAGTGCCTTTCACGCTCCCAATAAGTGCACGAGTGTTGAAACTGAGTCTCGAGCCCTTAGGGCTTGTTTTTTCACTGTAAATTTATTGGCGCCCGACCATATGTCTTGCTTCATTGAAGTGTGAGCTCTGTAATCTCTCTTTTGACCTCTTTCTTTTAAATTTTGACCCCTTAGTCTCAATCATGGTGCATGCTAATGACTGGGTCAAAACTAATACTAACATCGAATCGAGCGGGGAAAACATACCCCTATGGTATAATGAGAACTGTAGACCAAGTGCCTTCTCTTGTTGGGTTATGGAGTTTGCATTCAAACAAATTGTTCCCTATGCACGTGAAAAAAAACTGATTCAAGAGGTGAAACAAAATTTCTTAACAACTTAAATTTTGAAACCCTAATTTCTTACTCGCTTAAAATATGGTGAATGAAGTAAAATTAAAAATACATAACATGAATGGAAAATGATTTATTTATATATAAGGTGATAAAATTTGCATCATTCATTATTACAAGAAATGTTTGAGGAACGTCCCATTGACGAGAGCCCCAAATACTTCACCATCCAGTTTCACCAGGTCATATGTGTTGTTATCTTGAATTGCAATGCCCTGGAAAGGTCCAAGCCAGAGGTTGTCAAATTTTCCATACCTTTTACTTCTCTTTTGACATCCCACTTTAAGACTAGATCTCCCATCCTAAATATTTTCTCCTTGGATATCTTGCCAAAGATCTCTTTCATTCTTTCTTGATGAGCTTGCGATCTCAATTGTACTTGATCCCTTACATACTAGACTTCAATCAATTGGCTGATTCTTCTTTGCATATCATCTGACTATGCCTCTTGATCTTGCAATAGTTTCATTACAGGAAGACCGAGTTGTATGGTAAAAATAGCTTCCATCCCATATACTAGTTGAAATGGAGACATACCAAGAGACCTCTTGATGCTTACTCTATCTACCTAGACTACATATTTTAGGTGAGAATCCCAAGCTTTCTTATTTTGGAACAACACCTTCTTGATGATCTTTATGAGATTTTTGTTGGATGACTCAGCCAAGTCATTTTCATGTGGATAATATGTAGTGGAATGTCCCATCTCTATGTTGTAATTTTTACAAAGTTGCAGTAGTTTGGCAGATTTGAAAGCTTGTGAATTATCAATTATAATATTCTTGGGGCATCCAAATATTGATAGAATGTTCTCCTCTAAGAACTTGATGATGAACGAATCAATTGCTGTCCTAATGGGGATTTCCTCCACCCACTTGGTGAAGTAGTCTAGCTGTCAGGATCCATTTGTGCTTCCCACTTGAATTTGGGTAAATTTCAAAAATGAAATCTAGACCCCACTGTTGGAAAGGTGTTTCTGATTTGAAAGGTTTAAGTGGAATAGGTTGCAATTTCTACTTCCCTGCAAACATCTGACACTCTACACAGGCCATAACCATGTAGTTTACATAAGAAAATAACGAGGGCCAATAATAACCAACACTGAGGATTTTTTATGCAATGGCTCTCCATGCATGATGAACTCCACATATCCCTTTATGAAATTCATTGATAATCTCGTCGGTCTCTTCTTCAGTAAGGAAATTTAGTAGTATTCCTACTGGGACTGGGTCCTTCCAAAATATTTTTTCTCCCACAATGCAATACTTCAGGGATTTGAGCTTGATGGACATGGCCTTGGCTTTGTCCGATATGGGTGAGCAACTCAGGTGCTAAAGATATAAAATTATATCTTTGTACCAATCAGATTCAATGAATTTAAGGCTCACCTCAGAAAATGGATCTTGTACTTCATCTTCTCCTAACCCAGTTTCCATGATGTTTGCTGTCATAAGATTTAAATCAATGGCTTGGTAATTTGATTCAACCATTAGTTTATCCAACCCTTGTCCTTTTATCAACTTGGTGGGTTTTATCTCCGAATCATACTCTTGCATTTTGGAAATCCATTTGCCTCTTCTGCCCTCACTGTCAGGTTGTGTGAGAATGTCCTTAATAACATAGTTAGATACATAAGAAAACATTTTGGAGTGAAAGATATAGTCTCTGAAGGATTTCAATGATTTAACCAAGGCATATGATTTCTTCTCCAACTTACTATATCTTAATTTGGCATCTCTCAAAGATCTACTGAAGAAGGTTATAGGTTACTCTTGATTTTCATCATTTTTCTGTAGCAAGACAACAACTATAATATGTTCGGAAGTAAAAGAAAACATGAAAAAGTCCTTATCATAATTCGGGTTGACCAAAACTGGTGATTTTACCAATGCTTCTTTGATTTTATGAAAAGATTCTCTGGCCTCAAGAGTCCACTTTACTTCATGACTTTTCCTTAACATGTTCATGATATGCCTAACTATTTCAGCAAAGTTGTGGACAAATCTTCTCAGGAAGTTGATTCTACTGAGGAAAGCTTGTATTTCTTGGTATAAAAATATGATTTTTTGCTTCTACCCTCCCTGGGTCTATTTTTACTACCTCTTTTGACACTATATGGACCATAATATTGCCTTCAGTCATGGAAAAATAGGACTTCTTTGGATTCAAAGATAAGCCAAATTTTCTGCACTTCACAAAGGTTTTCTTTAAGTGCTCAATGTGGTCCTCATTTGTCTTGGAGAAGATAATAATGTCATCCAAGTATATGACAATGAATATATCCTTCTCTCCCATGAAAGCTATATCCATAGCTCGTTGGAATGTAGCTCCTGCATTTATTATACCACAAGGCATTTTATCATACATGAAAGTTCCCCATGGGGTTGTGAAGGTTGTTTTTTCCCTATCATCCAGATGCATTGCTACCTGATTATATCTTGAGAAACCATCCATCATGGAAATCCTATTTTCTCCCACCACTTTTTTAAGTATATGATCCATTTTGGGAAAAGGATAATTGCCTTTTAGTGAGCATTTGTTCAGGTTTCTGAAGTCTACATAGAGCCTTATCTCTCCACTCTTCTTCCTAATTGGGACCAAATTCACTACCCATTCAAAATATCTAAGGGGAATGATGATTTGAGCATCGAGTAACTTCCTCACCTCCTTCTCAATGTTTGGTAGCAACAAGGGGTTAACTTCCCTTAACTTTTTCCTAAAAGTCTTAGTATCGGGTTTGAGTGGTATCTTGTGTTATATAATGCTGGTATCATAGGTCTTTAGGTATTCATATTTCCAAGCAAAGAAATCCATATATTCCTTCAACAACTGCAAGTATTCATCCTTGTGCTTGGGGGAGATTTATTTGCACAAGTTTATGAATTTTGGCTCCTGTTCTGTCCCAATGTTGCATTTTTCAACATTTTCATCTTTTTAGTATGGATGTAGGCTTTGTAGGCACATCATTTCTATCAAAAAGATGATCCAGGGGTACCATTCTTTTAGGGATAAAATTATTCTTTAGTTGGAGGAATTTATGACCAACTATGTACTCACTAAACTCATAGGTCATTTGCATCTCTCTTTCAACCATAGTTTCCCCATTTTCTTCATCATCCGGATCTGTGTGTGTGCTGACAAATTCATCTATGACCTCCATGAATATTTTGATCTATTGATAATATTCAAACACTTCCCAGTACTTTATATTATCAAGAATGGAAGGTCTATACCTCATCTCAATCTCATATATCATATGAGGAATGACAGGGTTTTTGAAGGTACTAGTTGCTACTACTAAGGAATCAACCTGCTGGTTAAATTCTCTTGAGACAACAATGATATTAAAATATTTATAAAAATTATTAATTAAATCCCATACCTGATTTATGTAAGATATCTTCTTAAGGTTCCTTGTCTGATATCCACCTTTGATTTTATAAACCACAAGTTCTGAATCTCCAAAGGATACCAACTCAGTAATCTTCATCTTCCTTGTTCCTTCCAAAGCTAGAATTAGGGCTTCATATTCAACTACATTGTTAGTAGCTTCAAACTCCAATTTGTAGGACAAATGAATTTCTTCTTTTTTGGGGGAAACGAGGAACACTCCAACTCCCACTCCCTCCTTTGAATATGCTCCATCAAAATACATTGTACATATACTTTGGATCTCTTGGGAAGGGCTTAGAACAAGACTTACAAGATCCAAGGCTTCTTGGTATTCTTCATTTACTGTGAGGATGGAACAATCTAGGTATTCATTAGCTCTATATATGGGGTTATTTACAACGTTATTTTGGTCACTGACTACATAGGAAAACTTTGTTTCTTTGCATAATCTTTTATTTTCTCCTCCAAATACTGACGCGATGGCATAGGTCATGTCCATCTACATTGTACCTCCTAGATTTCTAGCCCAAGTTATGAATAACATCATCCCATAGTTGAAAGGTTCATCAACTACCACCAAATCCATCATAATTCTCTTGATAGGCAACTGAGCCAAAGTAACTACCATGTCTTTAGTCAACCAATCACATTTCACCTTTTTGGCATCAAAGGATTAGAGGTCATGGTAAGGCCTAGTTATTTCTAACCCCAACTTCTCTATTACTACCTTTAGCATGAGATTATGAGATGCACCAGAGTTGAGATTACAATTATGTAATATCTTTTCATGGATGTTCAAGGTCACATAGAAAGGTACAATTGACTCCTCTTTGTCATCTATACAAGGACCAAACACTATAGTAGGAGGCTTGTTATAGCAAGAATTTCCTCACCATATGCAAACTTGCACAGAGGGCCTTTTTCCATTTCCCTATGCAGACTTGAAGTCCCTTTTTGCAAATACCAGAGCTAAAAACATGATTTTTCCACATATACGCGCCTTCCCTATATTACAACATGCGTATACGCAGGTTGCACCACTATAATCCACGTACATCAGAATTTGTGCCCAAAATTAAAAAAATGGTGTCAGGTTTCCATGTCACGTCATGAGATCAATGATCCTTGGCCTTCCATATACTGGAAACATTCCGACTCGGCCCTTCAGTTCCACTTGAAGGCTATAAATGGGCCAAAACTGAGCTATGGAAACGAGGAGAAATAATTCAACGTTGAGAGCAAAGTTACTCTAGAGAAATTATTCACTTTACATTGAGTCTACATCCCTTTGTCCTTTAAGTCTGAACACATTGTTCAGCCCCCAAGCTCTTCCCTTATTGATTGAGAACCTCATAGTCTCTCTTGTATGAGCTTGCCTTTGGTGGAGGCCCAGCTGGAAGGAACTTAGTTTCTCGGTTCTGAACCATGCCGACACAAGAGTTTGTAACTCATTCACTTCTGTTGATTACATCTGAATAGAAATACTCTTTTCTCGTCCAATTAATATCTTGATAATATTTGAATTGTTATTCCATGGGAATATTTGTTATGAATATTGATCCCTTTTCATGTGGTGGGAGTCATATCCCTCAACAAATTATTATGGTAGGGGGTTGGAATCATCCTTCCTATGGATCCAATCTTGGCTTCACTTTTCCAGGAGAAAGTGCTCAAATGGGTGGTCATTCTACTTATAACATCTCATCCATCTATCCTTCTTCCAATATTTTGGTTCTTACGAACGCTTTTCCCATGGTAGACCTCCATCTTCCCTCTGGTGTTTCATCCCAAGGAGTCATTTTTATAGTATGGGAAACCCCCTCCATGAAGTTCCTTCGTCTGGGGGCAACATATATCCTCATATGAGTAACCCTTGTCATGCCGCTTTTTGTTCGCAAGTGGTTTCCTCGGTGACAATGCCATTACAACCCTTTATGAATTAGTTTGGAGGAGGATAATTTCCTATTGGATAGGGCCATGGTGTATACCAAAACCCTCCATGGTCTGCAATTTCTCAAAAAAAATATTTCTTGGAACCTTGGTCTCAAATGCCACAACCAGCCGCCGCCACTAGTCTAGTCACTGCAAGTCATACTGGAATTATATCACCAACCTCTGCTAGTCATGTTGGAGATTGGTCAACAACCTCTGCAAGTCATGTTGAAGACATGCAACCAACTGCTGCAAGACATGTTTGGGGGACAACTCTAGTCATTACTAGTCACACTGCGCATCCATCATCAACCTCCGCCAGTCATGTTGAAGATTCATCGCCAACCTCTACTAGTCATGTTGGGCATTCATCACCAACCTCTGCAAGTCATGTTGGAGATTTGCTATTATCCTTTGTAAGTCATGCTGGGAGCATGTCACCAAACACTACAAGTCATGCTAGGGGAATTCATACAATTGAGAAGCCTAGACATATAATATGTAAGCCCAATTTCCTTTGTAGGATTTTCAAAGGAGGTCACCTTACTTGTTTGTGCCCTGCTACTGTTGTGGTACAAGAAGCATGGTCGTTGCCTAGGGGCCCTTCGAGTTCTAAGTCGTCTTTGGTTTCCCAACATTCTAGTCCTTCTTTGGTTGATACAATAGTCATACCAATGCAATCTTCAACTAACACCCCTCTTCTTTTAGGGAGTGATGTGTCTCTTGATCTTTTTGTCTCACATCCTGTTCAACCAACAATTGTGTCGATGCAATATTTGATCGAAACCACTCCTGTTTTTGGGGGTGATGCATCTCTTGACCTTGTTGTCTCACATCCTATTCAACCAATGGTTGAAGAAGTGGTTGTGTCGATGCAATATTCAGTCGATCCCACTCTTCTCTTGGAGAGTGACAAGTCTAAGGAAGTAACATTGTTGATGCAATCTTCGGTCAATACCACTCTTCTTTTGGGGGGTGATGTGTCTTTCGACCATGTCCTTAACATTTCTAATTTTGCACCTTTTGAACAAGGGATCATTTCACTCTCTCCGAGTACACTGCCTCCAAGTCACAGGATGGTTTCCTTTGATTGGAATGATCTTGTAGAGCCTCGACTTCCTTCTTCTACACCCTTCCAGATAAGGGGCATTCTTCGATATATTGTAGATATGGTAACCTCTCCAAGTATTTTATCCTCCTCGACTTGGAAAGATTTGGGTTTTCCCAAGATTGTGTCAGTTATCTGTGAGTTGCTGAATTTTGATAGAAGTCCTGCACGGGAGCCTTGGCCTCCCCCATTATATGATGCTTAGAAAAACATCCTCCTAGTCTAGTTTAAGCTCTTTTCCGACTCTCTCAAAAAGAGAAAATATTGCTGAGTGAACTTGTCTCTTTCACACTCGTAATTGGATTTGAAAGGATGTCTATTTGGTGTAAGTTTAACCCTTTTTCAAACCAAGTACAATAAATTTATGAAAAAGGACATTCTTTGGTGTTAAGTTGTAATTGCATCTCATTCTCTTGCTTTCAGTATTGAGCCTATTGCCGGTTCTCTCTCTTCGCATTATAAGCCTATCACCTTAACATTTTGCAGATCTTTGTTTATATTCTTTGCAGCTTGACACCCTATACCCCAAGAGGAAACATTCCCCGGAGTGTCCATATCTTGCATGCACCTCCTTGCATTGAGCATAGGTATGTTCCACTACTGGAACTAGTTGCTTACTCGTGACACTCGTTTCCTCCTCTGTATCAGAGCATTCATTTTACTATGAAAAAAAAATATGGGAGGGAAAAGGATATTATCTCATGTTGGAAACAGTCGTGTCTCCTTTGAATAGAGCACAAACTTTTGAGTCCACTTATCATCAAAATTTTGGGTTTAGAGTGACCTTAGGAAGCTGAGCTCATTACTTATAGTTTACTCCTTCAACTGGTTACTCTTCCAATCCTTATGGAGAGTTTGATTGGTGTCTTCTGCATCACAAAGTTTCATCATTGATTCTATGCTGCTAGATTATTCCATATGTCTCATGCTCTTGTTCAAAGGATGTCTACCAGTCTGTGTCGACCATTTCTCAGAACTCTTGACTTTGCATGTTGACCATACCGTCAGTGTGTCTTAGAGTTACATGAAGTTGTAGTCCTATCGTGCACCATGGTCCAAATTTCATTATGGGTAGGTAACCTTGAACCCATCAGTCGACATTTCCTCATTGGTCACTGATTGGGGCGCTTCCCTTGTTTTCGATGACAATAAATCTATTCACATAGTGAGATTCATGCAGTGTCCTAGATGCCATTATCCTGATTGGTCATTTCCTCACCTTTGTCGACAATTTTCCTTATTGGATGCTATTTAGAGGGTCTTTTTCGTGCACTACTTACATCTGGTGCACACGAAAGACATAGATGGTCGTTGGTTCATGAACATGTTCTTCGTCCGAGTTCCTCTAAATCATCAAGCTCCTACTTTGTACCTTGTGCTAAATGACGAGAGATGCCTTAATGATCTCCTTTCAGTGGGTCTCCTTCCATCGACTTCAACCCATCTATTATGGAAACGATACCTAGAGTCCTATGAGTACCTAGAGGCTTGCAGTCATGAGTGGCAGGGTCTCTTGCCATTGATAGTTGGAAATACATCAATGTTTCCTGATCGATGAATTCTTCAAGTGTTCGACCTCAACACCTTTATTCACACTTGTAAGAATGTACTCGGTGCCTTGATACCTAATTTCATTATTGGTAGTCTATCTTGCATTTGTTAGCGGTATACCTTAATGACCAATAATCAAACAAAGTCTCATTGTGTTCGACCTCAACTCCTTTATTCACATAATGTAGACTTGCACCTTTGGCGGATCGTGCAGAAGACTTGAAGACATCGGTTCATAGTCGCAACTTTCTTGAGATGTTTCTATCTTTCATGGGACCAATACCTATATGACTTCAGTGATCATGGGAGATCAGATTGTACTCCATTGTATACATATATCTTCAGATTGATTTTGAGACTGGTTTTCACTGGGCCTTGTTCATGACTATGACAACCTATGGCACGTGTCTACTTTTGTATTGCCTATTCATGGCCATGAACAATTGTTGTATATTTTTACATGGATCTGTAGTGTAATTCAAATTGGCAGCCATGTGTGCAAATTCAATATGGATTATAATATTCTTATGAGCAACTAGTTCGTCAAGTTGGGTCTCCATTACTCCAATTATGGGAATTATAATATATTTCAGCCATCGTAGATACTCCTCTGAATTCACACATTAGGGGGAATCTATTATAGCAATATTTTCCTCACCTTATGCAAACTTGCTCAAAAGGCCTTTTCCATTTCCCTATGCAGACTTGAAGTCCCTTTTTGCAGTTCTCGGAGCTAAAAAAAGTATTTTTCCACATATACATGCCCTAATATCTATACAACATTCTTATACGCAGGTTGCACCATTAAAACCCATGTACATTGGGTTTTGTGCTCAAAATAAAAAATGGTGTCGTGTTTCCATGTCACATCACGAGATCCATGATCCTTGACCTTCATATACTAGATACGTTTCGACTCGTCCCTTCAGTTCCATTTGAAGGTTATAAATGGGCCTTATCCATGCTGTGGAAAAGGAGGAGAAGAATTCAACTTTGAGAGAAAAGTTACTCTCGAGAAATTATTCACTTCATATTGAGTCTACATCCCTTTGTCCTTTTAAGTCTGAACACATTGTTCAACCCCCAAGCTCTTCCCTATTTGATGGAGAACCTCATTGTCTCTCTTATATGAAATTTCCTTTGGTGGAGGCCTAGCTGGAAGGGATTTAGTTTCTTAGTTCTGAATGTGCCGACATGAAAATTTTTCATTCATACACTATTGTTGATTACATTTTAATATAAATACTCTTTTCTTGTCCAATTAATGTCTTGCAAATATTTGAATTGTTATTCCATGGGAATATTTGTTATGAATATTGATGGATCATGCTATTGAATGTGCTAACTTTATATATTATCACCATATGCTTGCGTATCTTGGTTGTTGAGGACAAGTTTCAAGTGTATTTCTTTGAGTCAAGTGCTCAACGATGGACTTCATGGAACGTCTGGATGAGGTAGGCTCTTTATCTTGTCTTGTTAGAATATTTGTTTATATAACATACTTGAGATTAGAGTTGATACACTACTACATATGGGAGGATTATTCCACGAAATTTTTCCATGCTTCAACTAGTTTCATATTTTTTTTAAACATGGCGGGATTTTCGTCTCTATTGCCATGAAAGTTCGTCGCAATATCGACGAAAATATTATTTAAATCTAGTCGGGATTTTCGTCGATATAGCGATGAACTTTCGTGGCAATAACGATGCAAATTTTGCCTATCTCATTGGTCGGTGTTAACGGCTAGTTGACTATTTTATCTATATATACGTGACTTTAAGAGACTTTGTGACACAATTGCTATAGTTGCGACACTATTCTTGGCTTTTGTTTGAGCTGTTTATTTTTTCCGTCACCCACCGGTTGAACAAATCCAATTCTCGATCTACATAGCTTAGATTTTGAACTTGCAAGGTTAGTATGTTATTTTTTATTGATGTACTCATTTAACTTGTAAATTTTATTTCAAATGTCCAAATTTCATTTAATTTGTTTTTTCCTTGATAATATATTATAATATGTGTAGTACCATATTTCATGTCTTTGGTTTTTGGATCTAGTTAGTATATTCTATGGAAAAGGGTATGTGGATTCCATAATATTTTAGGTTTATGGAATCCACATACCCTTTT
>ML781267.1:44446-59158 GCA_009831015.1 Picea engelmannii
ATACAAAATTCACATCCTCTAACTACAAAATCCATACAAAACAAAAATTGTTTTCCAAGCTCATATTTCTTCATGTTGGCTTACAATTAATTGTGGGTTAATATGGCATTACCATATTACAATTTAATATGGTAATACCATATTACATTGTAATATGGCATAGCCATATTACAATGTAATATGGCAATGCCATATTACAATGTAATATGGTAATACCATATCTCGTGTAATTTTTTTTTAAAAACTTAATGCCATCGTCGCAATTTTGATGATAGTTTGTCGGAAAAAAATTGCATTTTGATCACCGTGGCAATAGCGATGAACTTTCGTTGCAAGTTTCCACAGGTTTTTGTTGCACATACAACATCTTCGTCGTAACTTTGGTCTTGATGAATCAATGTCGTCGCTATTGCCACGGGTATTCATCGCAAGTTGCCACGGTTTTTTGTCGCACATACAACATCTGCGTCGTAAGTTTTTGACTTGTCATAAATTTTCGTTGCAATTGCGATGAAATTTCGTCGTAATTTCCACGGTTGTTCGTTGTACTTGAGACGAGGTTTCATCATAATTGCGATGATGCAAAGGGTTAACCGAACTTGAAGGTGGTGACACATGGAGAGATAATTTTGTCGATGTTTCCACGCACACCTGGATCATTGATAGAGCGACAAAATTATTTCGACGAAAAAAAAACTTGGCTTTCGTGAAAATTGCGACGGATAGGTGTGGCAATATCAACGAAAAACCATCGCAAATTTGGTCATATTTACTAGTGATATCTATAGTCATTTCTGTCTATTGTGGTTTACCTCGTGCCATAGAGTGATTTTCCTCGTAAGATCCATAGCACCAGCTTCCTAAGAGAATGGCAGAGGCATATTGCTTTGATATAAAATTCCAAGCCAACCATCCTTTCGCTAGAACAAGGATGGATGGGACATAATGAAGAAAGGTGGTGAAGGTCATCATAGTCCAATCCTTTAGGGAGTCGAGAGAATGCCGCTTACTTGCAAATATTCTAGCTAGGATGGTGTTCTGCATGGTGAAATTTTCATTAATCTTAATATCATCACCAAGTGTTAGGTTTATGGTCCATTCCCGCTTCTTAATTCATTTTTTGGACTTTCGTGGTGAGTCCATGCCAAATGTGGCTTTATTAGAGTCAGGGAAAGATAGAAAAGGTGTTATTGAAATAAAAATATTTGATGTAAGAGAGATAACAAACCCACTTGTTGTGGAAACTGCCTGCGGCTGCGTGTAAAATAAACCCGAAGAAAAGAAGGAGGTAGAAAATGGTGAAAGTGAAACATTGTCTAGGGGAGAGGAAGGGGAGACTTGTAGAGGAGGGGAATAGTTGGTATAGGAGAGGGTGAGGGAGGGTATGCGTTAATAATTGATGGGAGAGGGGAAATTACTAGAAGGTAAGGAGGGATACTGAAAATCCAAGGATTTAGGGGGGACTAGTGGAGAGAAGGAGGTCAGAAAATCATCGGGTTGGAGAGTAAGTGACGAGGGAGAAATGGAAAGGTAAAGTGGGTGGTTGAGAGAAAAAGACGTACATATATTTGAGGTTGTGACAGGATTTGTTGAGTAATCCAATATCTCGAGGTCGTCCGAGGGGTCATCCATCTGACGTGACTTGGAGGAAGAGAGAAAAGGCAGAGGGGAAAGTGAGGACGGGGGAGGGTCATGGATTTGCTGAGATCAAGGGAAGATAAAGGAGGGTACAAGGAGAAAAGGAAAAAAATGGTAGGGAAGGGATAAAAAGGGGTATATATATATGGCTTATGTTCCCAAAATTTGTTATATAGAACTAATATAGGACGAAAGAAAAGGTCATCAACTCTGGTGGTGGAAACCTATTTGGAAATTAAAATACCTTACAAAAAACAAGGTTTTCATGTGGTCGATCTTACACATTAAGGCACCCACATGGGAGGTGTTGGAATACTAAGAGGGGGGGGGGGTGGTGAATCAGTATGATAAATTTTACCACTTTTAACCACAATATATAAAATTCAACTTTATTAATAGTTGTTGGCACTACACATGGTTTGTAATACCTAGGTTCGAGTTATCTTTGACCAATAAAACCCACCAGACACTGGCCCTTTCGATATCACCTGTTTGCACATATGAAGTCTCACCCAAGATATGTATTGGGACTGGA
This sequence comes from Picea engelmannii, assembly GCA_009831015.1. Taxonomy (NCBI): domain Eukaryota; kingdom Viridiplantae; phylum Streptophyta; class Pinopsida; order Pinales; family Pinaceae; genus Picea; species Picea engelmannii. The sequence continues at coordinate 46,620 of ML781267.1, forward strand.
AGAACCAGGTTTCTTCAGTAGTGAGGGAATGGGAGGTGACTATTTTTTTCATTCTTCCTTATTAGTTATGTCTGGATAATTTTGTCCTTGTTCTATATTAACTACTTAGTGATTCATATTCATATTATCATTATGTTCCATATTACTTCATAAACTCATTGATGTAATAGTCATTATTAATGTCCAATGATTAAACATAACACATATATAATCTAATGATCATTAAATAGAATCCATAAGCCATCATATAAAAAGGCACACAACACAAGATTTAACGTGGTTCACCCAACTCTGGGCTATGTCCTCAATGACTGGTTTCTTTATTAGGAATTTAGGAACTGCTTCCAGCTTGCACACTGTGCTTAAAAATATATGTCATGGTTATCTTTCTCTTCTCCTAGTCTAGCCACTCTACAATGCAAGCCTCTCTCTGTCTCTCTCTGCATCATCCCTTACATTCAAACGTGGATTCTTCTCTTTTATAGACTAGAACAAACAATCCAGAACATACTAGGAGGAACCCACAACAACACAAAACTGGAATCAAACCATATGATGAGGAACCCCTATTTATCCAACCCATTACATATTTATACATACAATATAGGGCTTAAAACCCTACTTGGTTCATCCTAAAAACCCATTACAATGCATGACTACTCTAGTTAATTGTTGTTGATTATTTGGGTTGGTTGTCATTGATGTCAACCCTTGAAGAAAGTCTGGTAGTGAATTCTGGTAGCACATGGGTTTGGGTAATGGACCCAAGTTTGTTTGATGTATAATGGTATGAGTTTTAATATATTTTAAGGTAAGAATATTCTAGAAGAATAATACATGTCATGCCATTTCCGGTGGTATGTGGAATGTCACATAAATCCTCACGGTTAGAGAGTTATGGCCATGTGAAGTTGGATAACCCTCATGAGTCATCTAGAAGCCCCAAAAAGTCAAAGTAGTCAAATTTGATACAAAATAAAATATTTAAATAATAAAGTTAATGGAGAAATTACTAAGTGGACAAGTGGTTAGAAGTGGGTTAGCCCTAAAATTAGGAAAGTGGTTTACGATGGTTAGAAGGTAAAAAATAAAGTGAAGTGATGAGTGTACTATAAGTCAAAGTGGATACAAAAGAAATTATTTAAATAATAAAGTTAATGGAGAAATTAATAAGTGGACAAGTGGTAAGAAGTGGGTTATCCATAAAATAAGGAAAGTGGTTTAAGATGGTTAGAAGGTAACCCCTCGAGGAAGCTACATAAAAGTATAAATAAGAGGCAATGGCCTCTCATTTTAATTGCACTTGAGCATATTGAATATCTACAAGTGACTGAGGTAACCAAAGGATATCTAAGGCGAATTTCAGAGGGAAGGTGAAGTAAAGAAGGCTGAAATTCAAGGGAGGGTAAATTCTTTTGATGATGCTTTCTAAGGTATGTTATTTACATGTCATCTCACCATTTTCAAAATATTTTTTTTTCTAGAATGATTCAGACCACGAAATCGGGAGGCCGTTGAGGAAACATATCCAAGTAGTTGTGATAATTTTTTTATCTTGTGGGTCGTTGTATTTTTGGAGTTAAACTTCGTGGAAAATAGGGTTTGTGGCTAGTCTTGAAACTAGTCTAAAACAACTGTTTCTGGTGAAAAATGTCATAAATTATTCATAACAGATCCAAATTAAATAAGACCAAATTTATTGGTTATAGTGCAGTCTGTAGTATGTTGTGTACCATTTTCATATATATACATCACATATTTAGTGCGGGTAATTCTCTACAAGTTCGATCTCTAGAATAATCCAAAATTCAACAAGGTATGCCATTTTTTCTATAACTCCTTTTCTAGGAGGTTCCAAGAAGTGAAACCTGGAGAAATTATAGACAAGACACTAAAGAACATTGTGTAATATTTTTATACCTTTATTCATTATAGGTACATAGTTATGATTATTTCAATTTAGGGTTGTTGACTAATCCAAAACTGGTCATGTGAGACTAAAGTAAATTTTGATGAAAATGCTAGTCTCTTGTTGAGGAAGGTTTGTAGGTATGTGATCATATACACCAGGTCTGTTACAGAGTTACAAATCATATTTGGATGATGAAATTGATGAGGGATTGTTTTTGAGGTTAAGGTATAGGTTGATGCATGGTTCAGGTTATTGGTACAGGTTGATTGGTACATGTTTACAACAATATATCTCACAGTGATAGTGTGACAATGGTTCCATCATTATACTTATATTTCAGGGTGGTTGGACAGGGCAATGATAGGTGGTTGTAGACACCTTCCGGTTATAGTCGAAGAATATATGGGGTTCTAGCCTCCTTCTGGTTGTAGCCAGAGAATTGGGGACTTGGAGCTTCCCTCAAGTTGTAGCCTGAGAAACTAGGGGGTTGGAGCTTTCTTCCAGTTGTATCTGGAAAACAAAGGAAGTTGGTGCTTCCAATGAACGTAATTCTTAAATAAATATAAGAAAAATATTTTCATGGTTTTCTCTCGCTTTGGGTTTCCACGTAAAAACACTCGTGTACCATGTATGTGTATGATTGCTCATTTGTTCATTGTTTGTTTACTCTGCAACTATTAGATGATAATGCTACATTGATATAACACTTCCATTTTATGGTTAAAAAGGATTAAATTTCTCTATTACTGATTCACCCCCCTCTCAGTAATCCAAAAAATCGGTTGTCTACTTCCATCTGCTTTTCCTTCTGCATGTTGCTTTTGCACTTTGATTGCTTTCCCTCATACTTTTGTGTGTCCTTCCATATTTAGCACGTCGGGATGTCATCCTTCCTTTTTGCCCACTTTCTTCTCTTTATTTATTCTTCTCTGTTCTTTATTTGTCTTCCTGCTTTATTCCACTCACTGCGCTTTGTCCTTCTGGATGCACCTCAGCTGCACACTTCCTAGTATTTCTTCTTCTCCTCGCACCTCTTTTATGCACTTTTTCTATGCTTAGGATTTTTCCAAAAATTATCCCAAAAATACCTATCCAATAGGCCCCCAACACTTACCCTTGGCTCGTCTCGAGCCACTCAGGCTCGTTGTCTGCTCGTCCATGTCGCAATGAAAATTTGGGAGGATGCCTTAGATACCTCCACTTCCTTTAGTATTTTTGCTTCTATTTCTGTGATCTCTTCGGCCCCCTGTGCAATCAAGGTTGTAATTTTCTCTCCTTCTTCAAGGGATTATTGCTTGACCTTGCCTTGCATAGTATCCAGTTCACCAATCACCCTGAATTCTTCTTCCTACAATAGTCCTAAACGTTGTTGAAGGATCTTATGTTGATCCCTCATTTTCCCCACTTCCATATATGACTACCTTTGTGCCAAAATTATTGTCATACATTCCTCTGGTGGAAGTGTAGTGACCCTTTCTGAAGATTTTTGTGCTTATTCATGTGATTCTCTTAACTTGGCCTCTACAACCTTCATCTCTGGATTGTCCACAAGGTTTGTCCATATCTGTGCACTCTCCTAACTGATTTTGCCACACCCTTCTTCTATCTTCTTAATATTGGCGATTATTTTCGTCTCCATTCTCTCTCTGCCTTCTTGGACTTCTGGTGGTGTGCTTGGCACACTCCACAACTGTAGCTCCTCTTTCTATGATAGGAATCCTTTGATGACTTTGTCGATATTCAGTACTTGTTCTTCCATAGTAGCTTCTAATACAATGGGGACTTCCAGAATGGCCTTGTATAAATTATGGACTACCGCTTAGATTTTTTGTGCTAAAGTTTCGGCTTCGTCCTTCTCCTTGAGGGATTTACTTACCCTTTCCTCGACCTCGTTCTTGTCTTTCATTACTTCCTCCACTCAACCTTCAACTACCTTCTTCTCCTGGAGTGCAGTGTCATACTATTGTTGCATCTTATCTCTTTCATCCATCATCTTTGTTAGCGCCTGATGTGATTCATCTCCTCTATTCTTAATCTCTTGTAATAAGCCTATTTGCAAGTCTTGTAATATTTGTATGGACATCCTCAATACCACTATGTTCAAGTGTCCTAGCACGTTCACATGTTCTTTTAATTCATATGTTGGAAATTCAAGTGCATCTGTATGAATTTGAAGTGTTTTATGCCCAACTACTAGTCGTGTTAAGGCTGGATGCACAACCTCTGCTTCCTTTCCCAGACCTATGGATGATCCTCCCTCTGTCCTGCACTCTTTTTCTAAGCTAGAAGCTGCTAAGAGCTACTGGAGTGTTGCTAACTGATACTACACTCTTTTTTGTTGCTCTTCTTGCTTCCTAGTTTCTTCCTCAATGATTTCTTCCACGACATCCCATACCTCATAGCCGATCCTATCGATATCATCATTAGTTAAAGTATACACTGCGGTTTCTCTGTGCACTTTAGCATTTTTGCGTGCCCCTCCTACTAGTTATTTCCCCTTATCCTTTTTTTTGACTCATGTCATGGGGACTGTCTGTTGAGATTCTATTGTGGATGGTCCAGGAATATCTCCTACTCCATTGTTTTGATCATTCCCATGCTCCTCATCTAATTATTCATCATTCTTATCTTACTCTCCTTCCTTTTCTAGTTTTCCCATTTTCTCTGCTAGGATTTCTAGCCATCTTCCTAGTGATTCACTATCAAACATACATCCTCTGTTGTCAACCTATAACTCATTGGAAACTACTGGTGCACTGGGTCCTTCTTGGCCTGCACATACATGTGGTGCATGCCTTCTTTATAACACACACTATCTTTATATGTTTCCACCGTCTTGAATGATATGCGTAGTGTGTGTGCAACTAGATACTTGATAGTATTGAAGTATACAAAGAATGTGACATTGTTGTCTTGTTGTCTTCTCTTGTTTGTCGTATTCCATAAGTTGGCATACCTCCTGGCCAAATTTCCTTTGCTCGATGTGCCCATACACTGATAGTAACCTAGTTCTTGCCACCCTGAACAACACAATCAAGATCAACAACCATGCATAGTGAAATTCCGTGCCCTTTTCTTGGGCCTCAATACAATACTGCAAAAATTGGTTCACCAAGAATGTGGCCCAGTTCATTTGAACCCCTTCGACACATTTTTCTGCAGCTTGTACTTCATCCTTCCTACATTTGTGCAAAAATTTGCAGGCTAGCACCTGCGTCGTGAACCAAACATTGTTATCATTGATTTTTTTCACATCCAGTACCCTTTTCTCCCTGAAAGTATGGAAATTTTACTTCATTGATTCTGAGAGGGCTCACTCTTCTGCCTTGTTGAATAAAAGGGTCAGATCCTCACCTGCCTTTGGGTTCCCTGTAATCCGTGCAATTAGTGCAGTGTCAATTGATACTGGGGGATCAAGCCACAATGTCCCCCCATGGACACAACTAAGAAACACCTTCACACTGTTGAAATATAACAAGGGATGTCCTCATTCATGTTTTTGTGTTTTGTCATGAGGAGAACATAGAGTCATAATTCCTAGACATGTTTTATTTATAAAGTGACTTTTTAAATAAAGTTCTTTTATAAAGTGAATGTACTTTATAACTTAAAGTGTTTTTAAGTTCTGGGACCCAAAAAGTATTTAATGAGCATTTATTACTTATTTTTTAATTAATGAGGAGCATTAAATATGAGCCCTCAGATTAGACTTATGATAGCCATTAGATTGAGTTGGTTATGTAAGTTAGGGTTTCTTGGGAAAAGAGAAAAGTACATATACATGCTTAGGGATGTGAGAAAAACACATCGGAGAAGACGAGAGGAGAAGTTGAGATTGCTTGAGAGAGGAAAGTGGGCATCAAGAAAGGCACAATTTCCAAGAGAGCTAGGGTGCAAATCCCAAGGAGGAATTTTTTGTTTTGATTTGCAGCAGTGTTATTTGCTGGGACAGGCCGTACTGTACGGATCCATACAGGCCATACAAAAACATTCTTGAGGCACAAAAATCGAGGCAAGCTTGGGCATGATTTTTGAGGCATCCTTGAAGAATTTTCTGAAGGAGGACGACTGTATAGAAGAGAAGGTACAACAGCCTGTTGTGGCATGAATTTCAAGGTGTTGAATTTCAACAAATCCGTACAACTGTAAGGACTGTGGGACGGTTTTCAAGACAAATTTGTGGGGGACAGTTTTGTGTTGTAAGAGGTATTTCTCTTGGCTGAAAAGTGTTATTGATGATGTTCTAAACTTTCCTGAAGCAAAATAATAATATCTCTCTCTCGTTGGGTTTCCCCACATTGGGGTTTTCCCTGGCAGTTGCTTAAACTTCTGTGAGTTATGGGTTGCTGTTCGTTGTGTATTTCCACTGCATATTTTGCTTAACAATGTGTATTTCTGCTTATAGAAACTTCTGAATGTGGGTATGCATTTCTGAAATTTAAGAAGACAGTTATCTCTAGGTTGCTAAGTGTTTGACGAAATGTGTGAATGAAATATTTCTAATTTTGTCATTAAAAAATCAACATGGTATCAGAGCTTTGTCTCTGACAGTGGGTAGTGTGATATTTGGGAAAAAAGGGTGTGATTGTTTTCCTTGAGGTGTGACAGGGAATATGGATGCAAGCATTAGATATGCGGATCGGTTGGATGGCATTTCCAACTATTTGTAATGGAAGGTTCGTTTGTCAACCGTTCTCAAGGAGAACAAGATCTATAGCTATGTAAGCTCTATTGTAGCAGCTCCTGTAGAAGATCCTATTGCTTTGGACTTGCATGAGGTCAAGGAAGCTAAAGCTCAAAGGATTATTCTGGATGGGGTGAAGGATCACCTTATCCCACACTTGGTTGAGAAAAAGACTACCAAAGAGATGTGGGATGCACTTAAGAACTTGTTTGAGGTGAAGAACGAAAACTGGAAGATGGCCTTGAAGGATGAGTTGCATGATACCAAGATGGGTAAGGAGGAGAGTGTCTCTTCTTATCTTACCCGGGTGGCTCAAGTTAAAGATGAGCTGGCAGCTGTTGGAGAGGTCATTTCAGATTTTGAGTTGGTGAGGATAGCCTTAAATGGCTTCACCAAATATTGGGAAGTCTTCGTGAAGTGCGTGGTGGGTCGTGAGCATCTACCAGATTGGAGCAGACTGTGGGATGATTTTACTCAGGAGGAGATCTAGGAAAGATCTCAGAGCAGTGATCATAAGATAGACAAAGTTGATGAGAATGTTGCTCTTGTGGCAAAGAGCAAGAAGAAAGGAAGTTCTAGAAGGGACTTGAGTAAAGTCAGATGCTTTTGTTGTAACAAGTTGGGGCACCTTGCCTCTCAATGTCCTGAGAGGAAGAAGAAGAAGAAGGAGTCAGAGGAGCCAGAGACAACTACTATAGAATCCATAGAGGACTTTACTTCAAAGTTCAATAGGGAATTTTCTTTGGTTACCCTAGTTTCCAGTGTCGACAGCAGAGGATTCGGAGGTGATGTCAGATGGATTGTGGATAGCGGAGCCTCTAACCATATGATGGGAATCTGATGAGTATTCCCAGACTTCAAAGAGATTGGTCCTAGCTGGTAGGTGGTAAATGAAGGTGGTATGGCAAGAGCTGTATGTGGAGTTTGGATTGTTAGATTCCAACTCGAGTTTGGGGGACTCTTGGAGATTGATGGAGTTCTCTTTGTTCCAGGGTTGAGTGTTAACTTGCTCTCAGTCTCAGCCTTGCAGAATATAGGATATTGCGTATTGTTCAAGAGGAACCATGTCTTTATCTACAGAGAGGGAGTGGATCTGGTAGAGCTGCAGCTGATCAGTAACTAGGTGAATAGGTTGTATATGTTGAGAGGACAACCTATGATGTGTGATTCAACGTCGGATGAGGAGCGTGAGGAATCTTCTGAGACTGTGGTGGTGCCAATGTATCAGTCTTGCATTCCGAGAGAAGAGAGCAAGTCTCTTCTAAGCACTGGCATAAGGCTCAGCCAGGTCGATCGAACCGATGCTCAAGATGAAGTGAGCTCAGGGTTCCGGGAGGTTGCCAGGAGAAGATCTTCTAGTTCGAGTTCTGTGCAGGTGTTGTGGATGGCTCCAGGTTCAGAGGGAGCTTCTACAGAGCACAGTTTGATGGAACCAGATGATGGAGATGGTAGTGAGTACATCCCTCGTTAAGAGGGAGTGTTGAAATATAACAAGGGATGTCCTCATTCATGTTTTTGTGTTTTGTCATGAGGAGGACATAAAGTCATAATTCCTAGACATGTTTTATTTATAAAGTGACTTTTTAAATAAATTTCTTTTATAAAGTGAATTTACTTTATAACTTAAAGTGTTTTTAAGTTGTGGTACCCAAAAAGTATTTAATGAGCATTTATTACTTATTTTGTAATTAATGAGGAGCATTAAATATGAGCCCTCAGATTAGACTTATGATAGCCATTAGATTGAGTTGGTTATGTAAGTTAGGGTTTCTTGGGAAAAGAGAAAAGTACATATACATGCTTAGGGATGTGAGAAAAACACACCGGAGAAGACGAGAGGAGAAGTTGAGATATTGCTTGAGAGAGGAAAGTGGGCATCAAGAAGGGCACGATTTCCAAGAGAGATAGGGTGCAAATCCCAAGGAGGCATTTTTCTATTTTGATTTGCAACAATGTTATTTACTGGGATAGGCCGTACAACAACATTCTTGAGGCAAGCTTGGGCACAATTTTTGAGGCATCCTTGAAGAATTTTCTGAAGGAGGACGACCATACAGAAGAGAAGGTACAATATCCTGTTGTGACATGAATTTCAAGGTGCCGAATTTCAACAAATTCGTACAACTATATGGACTGTGGCACGGTTTTCAAGACAAATTTGTGGGGGGCAATTTTGTGCTGTAAGAGGTATTTCCCTTGGCTGAAAAGTGTTATTGATGCTGTTCTGAACTTTCCTGAAGCAAAATAATAATATCTCTCTCTCGTTGGGTTTCCCCACATTGGGGTTTTCCCTTGCAGTTGCCTAAATTTCTGTGAGTTATGGGTTGCTGTCCAATGTGTATTTCCGCTGCATATTTTGCTTAACAATGTCTATTTTTGCTTATAGAAATTTCTGAATGTGGGTATGCATTTCTGAAATTTAAGAAGACAATTATCTCTAGGTTTCTAAGTGTTTGACGAAATGTGTGAATGAAATATTTCTGATTTTGTCATTAAAAAATCAACACACACATGCATTAATCTCCAAGCTGCGCCTGAAATGTGAGATCTCCAACATGTTCAATATGCCTACCTTCTCCATTCTTGTAGTATTCTAGATATAAAATAGTATGTAGAACATAAATATTTTAGCTAGAAATGGAAGAGAAACAATGATATAATCATAACAATACCAAAACAAAACCAGAATAACACCAGAAAGAGCACTTTGATTACTGATAACAATGTTCACTTACCTTTTCGAGGGGGAAACCTCCAACAGAGCAGAGCTCTATTACAATAATATCCAAGACAATATTTCTCTGTTAAGCCCTAATATTGGCTCATTACCCCTTAATTGGGGAATATTACATTAGTAATGTTATTTTATTTATGTCGGCTTTATTCCATTAGTTGTAATTATACCTCCTAGTCTCTTATATATACCAAGGAGACATTTTCATTTGGAATCATCTTGTACTTGAACAATTATGTGGGGTAAAAGGAGGTTTCCCCCTCGAAGAGGCTTATTATCTGAAATTATCTCTTTTTCAAGGCGTTGAGTACTTATTTCGAGGTTTTTCTATGCTATATTGATATTTGGTTCTTAACATTGGTATCAAAGCTCAAGGTCTTGGGGTTTCGCTGCTACATCTGTGGCACCTTGGAATTTCCTCTATAACTTTTTTTCTACAATGTTTCAAAAGGAATGGCTTGGAGGATATTTAGTAGATGGATCAAGGTACTTTGGGTTAAAATTTCAGCTCATGAGGCCTTATACTTTCGGAGATACAACCTATGCAAGATAGGGTTCTGGAATCATCCTCAACTGAGTCATTGCAGAATTTTCGCTATAAAATTTTTTCTGTAATGTTTCAGATGCTAAAATCCAGAGGATATTCACAAAAATTAGTAATGTATCCGTGGTAAAAATTTAAGCTTCTGTGTCATCTTACATTTGTAGATACACCCCGTGGAAGATAGGGTATCTGACTAGTCCTATTGACTAGTCTCAAGAAGGTGTTCCAAGTAAAACAATCATAACTTCTTCGTAGAGTATCCAAATTGAGTGAGACTAGTTTCATTAGATAGTGGACAGTCTGTATTATTTCAGGTATGAGTTTCAAAATTTTATATCAATTATTTTGTGCGGGGCATGCTATACAAGTGAGATATCCTCGAAAGGCCAAAAATCAACAAGTTGTGGGAAAGTTATCGTAAATTCCACTTGGCACATCCAATTTTGATCAGACCTATGGCATTGTAGAGAAGAAATATCAGAGAACTACATAAAAGAAAGTTTCATACCCAAAAGGGCCAAAACTTGGGAGATACAATAGAAGAAAGATTGTCTAGCATAACCACCTCAAAATCAAGGTTCAAAAGTGATACTTGGCCAACATGCCACCAAAAAAGGGAACTTCTACACCAAATAAGCCTCCAAACAATCCTACTTGGACTCTTGATGAAGGTGAAGAAATGCGTAGGGACATAAATTATTTACAAAAGAAGATATCAACAAAAGATGAACTACAAGAGATGGAAGCTAAGTTGGAGGCAAAGATGGATGGTTTAAAAGAGGAGATCATGGAAGTATTGAAAAATTTCATAACAGAGAAGACACCTGAAAGTGAAAATGCATCCCATGAAATTCATGATGAGGACAGAAGGAAAGTGAATGAAGAATGGAGAAACTCCAACTTTGGGTTGAAGACCAACAACGTTCCTAAGATCGATATGAGGAAGTTTGATGGAAAGGACCCAATCACATGGATACTTCAGATGGAGCAATTCTTTGATCTACATAATGTGCCACATACACAAAAGGTACGAATTGCTTCTTTATATTTAGAACCCAATCAATTTGTATGGTATCGATGAATTTGTCCTCACAAATCCCTCGTCACTTGGACAATTTTCATGGAAGAAATGATAGCACACTATGAGGATACACAGAGCAATACCTTCTTTAGCCAATTGATAAATATCAAGCAAAAGGGTTCAGTTATCGAGCACATTGAGAACTTCCAAAGATTGAATATAAAGGTAACAGATATTCCAGATGAGCACTTGATTGATGTATTCATAGGAACTTTAAAGTATAACATTCAATATGAGGTTCGCCTTTGGGAACCCAAATCATTGGAGAATGCATTTAAGGTGGCAATGAATGTTGAAAGTAAAAATATGGCTATGGATACTAGAAGGACCAATCCTAACATCTATAGAGAGAACAATGCTCCTTCTTCTAAAACACCTCAACCTACAAGGTTGACACCTCAACAATTGGAGGAAAGAAAGTAAAAGGTTTATGTTTTAATTGTGACAACAAGTACAGTAAGGGACATAAGTGTGGTGAGAAGAAGTTATTCTACATAGATTGTGAAGAGGAAGAAGAAGAAGAACAAGAATCATCTCAAGATGAAAACGTAGAAGAAATTTCGTCTGAAGAGTTGAATCCCACAATATCGTGTAATGCATTGGCTGGAATTAGCACTCCTCAAACCCTCAAGATCAAAGGATACATCAAAAAGAAAAAGGTAACAGTCCTAATTGATTCTGGTAGTACTCATAATTTCATTCACTATAAATTAGCCAAAGCTCTCAATTTCTTTGTATATCCAACGCCAGAGTTTCAAGTAATGATTGCAGATGGAGGAACTATCAATTGCTCATGAAAATGCAATAAGATCAATATTACTATGGGGGAATATGTAATGAATAGTCCAACGATTGATATACCTATGGGTGGTGCGGATGTTGTACTATGAATCCAATGGTTACAATCATTAGGAACAATGGCTTTTAATTTTCAAGAACTTTTCATGAAATTTTCATTGGAAGGAAAATAAATTGAGTTAAGAGATATCATAGAGAAACCTGATAAGGTGATAAGATCTAATGGCATGACAAAATTATTGAAAAAGGGGCATCAAGGCGTTATTGCACAACTATGCTCACTAGATGTTCAAACATCTAAGCCATCTATTCCTCAAGATCTCTAAGGGATCATTGATAAGCATTCCAAAGTATTTGAAGATATTCCCAAAGGTATTCCACCCACTCAAAATCATGATCATGAAATTCACCTAATTCCTAGGAGTGTTCCTTCTAACATCAGGCCATACAGATGCCCTTACACCCAAAAGAGTGAAATTGAGCGCATGGTTGAAGAAATGTTAGAGCCTGACATTATTAGACCTAGCCAAAGTTCTTACTTTGCACTAGTGGTAATGGTATTCAAGAAAGATAGCTCATGGCGTATGTGTCCAGATTATAGAGATCTCAACAAGATCACTATTAAAGATAAGTTTCCCATTCCCGTCATTGATAAATTGTTAGATGAACTACATGGAGCAATCTATTTCACAAAATTGGATCTCTGTTCAGGGTATCATCAGATTAGAATGAAGGAAGAAGATATCCCAAAAACAACATTCTGAACTCATGAAGGCCATTATGAAT
>ML781267.1:59208-85813 GCA_009831015.1 Picea engelmannii
CTACAACTACTAAAGGAGCAACAACTATATGCCAAACCATCCAAATGTTTCTTTGGAGTGAAGGAGGTAGAGTATTTGGGTCATATTGTATCTCATGAAGGTGTCAAGGTAGAACCTAACAAGATTAAGGCCATGATGGACTGACCAATTCAAAAAACATTGAAGAATCTTAGAGTATTTTTGGGTTTGACAGGTTACTACCACAAGTTTGTTCGATACTATGGAAGAATAACAACACCTTTAATGACACTAACTAAGAATGCATTTTCATGGACTCCAGAGGCAACTAAAGATTTTGAACAACTTAAAGAGGTGACGTGCAAAGCTCCTATCTTGACCACTCTAGACTTAAAAAAAACCTTTATTGTGGAATGTGATGCCTTGGGAAATGGAATTGGTTCTGTCCTAATGCAAGAAGGAAGGCCCCTGGCTTTTGAACGTCGACCACTCAAGGGAAAGGACTTACACAAAACCATTTATGAGAAGGAAATGATGGCAATACTACATGCATTGAATAAATGGCGTCCTTACCTAATAGGTAGGCACTTCAAGGTCAAAACAGATCATGATAGTCTTAAATACTTCTTGGAACAAAGACTATATTCAGAAGAACAACAAAAGTCGGTAACCAAGATATTGGGTCATGATTTTGAAATCGTCTGTAAAAAGGGGAAGCGAAATGTTGTGGCAGATGCACTCTCAATAAATGATGAAGATGTTGAGGCCTTTCTCTGTGCTATATCGATCATCCAACCCGATTGGATAATAGAAGCAAGGGATGAATGGAAGAATGACAAAAAAGTGTGGAATCTCATTCAAAGGTTGCAGCAGGATTCCAATGCATCAGATACATTTACATGGAAAAATGATTCACTATGGTACAAAGATCACTTATATTTATGTAAGAACTCCCAACTCAAACAAAAGGTACTATTGGAATTGCACACCTCTCCAGTAGGAGGGTACTCAGGATTTTTGAAAACCTACCATAGAGTCAAGAAGGATTTTTTTTGGGATGGCCTTAAAACTGATGTTCAAAGGTTTGTGGTGGAATGTTTGGTTTGCCAACAAAATAAGGTGGAAACAATTAAGACCCCATGTCTTTTACAAACATTAGCCATCCCAAGTCAGCGCTGGGAGGAGGTTTCCATGGATTTCATCACAGGGTTACCGAAGTCTGAAGGAAAGAGTGTCATCATGGTGATTGTTGATAGAATGATGAAGTACGCACACTTTTGTGCACTCTCTCATCCCTTCAAAGCTAGTACAGTTGCCACAACATTCATGGAGATAGTTCAAAAGCTACATGGCAGCCCAAAGATTATTGTAAGTGACATAGATCCCATCTTCATTGGACATTTTTGGACATATTTATTTTCTTGTTTGGGTACTCAATTGGCTCATAGCTCATCCTATCATCCTCAATCTGATGGAAAAACCAAGATAGTGAACAAATGTCTGGAAGGCTACCTTCATTGCTTTGTCTCTAATAAACAAACACAATGTTTCAAATGGTTACCCTTGGAAGAATGGTGGTATAACACTTCCTTTCATACTGCAACAAAAATGACACTATTTATGAAACTCTATGGATACCACCCTGCTTCCATCACTTCTTCTCTAAAAGAAAAATATAAGGTTCAAGCAGTGGAAGATCACATCGAGCATCAACAACAAGTTCTCCAAATCTTAAAGGACAACCTAGCCATGGCACAAAATCACATGAAACAACAAGCATATCAACATCATAGTGAAAGAAGTTTTGAAGTAGGGGATTGGGTGTTTTTAAGACTACAACCATACAAACATATGTCCTTCAAGCAAGCCAAGAACGATAATAAATTATCACCAAAGTACTATGGTCCTTATAAGGTGTTGCAAAAGATTGGTACTATGGAATACAAATTGGAGTTGCCTGCATCTTCACGAGTACACCCAGTTTTCCATGTTTCATGCTTAAAGAAGGTTATAGGCGACAAGATCCCAGTTCAAACTATATTGCTAGAACTTGACGAGGAAGGAAAAATCATATTGGAGCCTGAAGCCATCATTGACACAAGAATTCGCCAGTTGAGGAATAGATCCATTTTAGCGTATCTCATTAAATGGAGGAAACTACCGGCTGAATATTCCACTTGGGAAGATGATTCTTTTATACAAAAGCATCCAGAGTTACTCAAGCGTTGCAGACAACACTTGTCTCAAGGGGATGGGCATGTTAAGCCCTAATATTGGCTCATTACGCTTTAATTGGGGCATATTACATTAGTAATGTTATTTTATTTATGTCAGCTTTATTCCATTAGTTGTAATTATACCTCCTAGTCTCCTATATATACCAAGGAGACATTTTCATTTGGAATCATCTTGTACTTGAACATTTATGTGGGGTAAAAGGAGGTTGCCCCCTCGAAGAGGCTTATTATTTGAAATTATCTCTTTTTCAAGGCATTGAGTACTTATTCTGAGGTTTTTCTATGCTATATTGATATTTGGTTCTTAACATTCTCATACCCTCTACTTCTATTTATACTCTATCTATCCAAAAGAACAATCTAGAGGAATATCCTTCTAGAAGAAAAAGCTTCTATTAGGTCTTCTTACATTTGACTTATTATTCCTTATTGCTAGGCCTTATTAATATTGGACTTTATTACATGGAATTATATTATTCTACCTACATGAGGGGTTAGGTAGGTTAGGTCCCTAAAATTACCTCCCCCTTGAAGAACAACCTTGTCCTCAAGCATTTGGTTGAGGGAATTATTGTAGAATGGTGGCCAACTCCTAAGTGGCATCTTCTGGAGGTGTATCTTTCCATTGGACTAACACTTCCTAGATGGTGCAGTGATGGAGTTGACGCTCTCTCTAGGCCAAGACTTCTTTTGGCTGCAACCATATGGAACCTTCTTCATCCAACTCAGGGAGACTAGTTTGAGTTTGGCACTTAGTTCCAATCACCTTCTTTAAGCAGGAAACATGAAAAACATGATGGGGCTTCAATTGACTAGGTAGAGCTAACTGATAGGCCATTGATCCCACACACTTGAGAACTATATAAGGACCATATATTTAGGTGCAAGTTTCTGATAGTGTTGATCTTTTAGGGAAGCTTTCTTATAAGGTTGGAGTCGAAGAAATACCTGGTCCCCTTCAACAAAATGGAATTCAGAACGATTTTGATCTTCTTATTGCTTCATCCGATTTTGAGCCATGAACAAATTGTCTTTGTGGGAATGAAGAATAACCTCATGGGTTGGAAGATTTTTGTCAACCTCCTGAACCTTCGAGACCCCTACATATAAGAGAGAAGTGATGCGGGATTTTGGCCATAGACTTCTTCAAAAGGAGTCATGTGAGTAGTTGTATGGTAAGATGTGTTGTACCACCATTCAACTAGGGGTAACCATTGAGCCCAATTATTTTTCCGCTTCAATGCAAAACACTTAAAATATGTTTCCAAACACTTGTTGACAACTTCAGTATAGCCATTTGTCTGGGGGTGATAGGAAGTGTTGAGATGCAATTGGGTTCCCTGTAGCTTGAAAAATTCTTGCCAAAAATTGCTGGTGAAAGTGGGGTCTCGGTCAAAGACAATAGAATTAGGCATGCCATGAAGTTTGAAGATATTATCCATTAAGATTTGAGCCACCGTGGTGGCAATGAATGGGCGTTGAAGAGCACAAAAATGAGCATATTTGGAGAGATATTCTACTACCACCATGATGACTGTCTTATTTCCCAATTTAGGTATGCCCACAGTGAAATCCATAGAAATATCTCGCCAAATAGAAGGGGGAATCATAAGTGGTTTGTTACACATTATTTTCGTCACCCCTATGACTGTTAATGATGTAAACCTATCCTTTGTCTTTAGAAGGATCAATGGCCTTAATCCTTGAAGAAGAATGAAGATAATTTTTCCCAGAGAGATGAAATTATACTTTTCCTTTGTCAAAAACCTTAGAAAAAGGGATCATCTCACCTTGATTAGTGTTAAGGGTGCAACGATCTAGGATCACTGCAGGTTTCACCACAGTGTCCTACAACGTCGTCACAATTTGATCAGTGTTAAGGGTGCGAGGATTTTCATACGAAGGAAAAAGAGCATCTTCTCGATTCTTCTAGAAGAGAAGCTTCTGAGGTGAGGTGGCCTTCAATCGTTTTGGATCTGAGTCACATCCCTGATCTCATGGGATCATCCTAACCTCCTCACCCTATCCTTTTCAGCTTATAAAAGGAGAAGAGTTCTCATGAAATTAAGTTACTAGATTCTTAAGTTGGGGGCTAAGTACCAACCATCCCTGTATTTTGTGTTGGGAAGTCACAAGCATAGTTTTCTCTGGTTGAAGCTTGTGTAAAAATGAAACCACCTACCTCAAGCATAGTTTCCTCTGGTTCAATCTTGTGTAAAAATGAGACCAGGTCCAAGCATAGTTTTGTTTAGTTTTTAAGATTTTCTAAAAATAAAATCTATCCCAAGCATAGTTTTGTTTTGTCTTAAGCTTGTGAAAAAATGAAAACAATCCCGAGCTTAGTCTTTGTTCTTTTTCATTCTCGTAAATACCTGAGAATGTAACCGAGTAAAATTTTATCAATTTTTCTGACTCGTAAAGGTTATACAAAAAATGAACCCCCTGGAGTTCCCTTTAAGCTCTTTCCAAACTCTCTAAACATGAAAAGATGGCCGACCGATCTTGTTCTTTTCACGCTTATTAAAGTATTTGAAGAAAACGTCCGTTGAGCGATAGTTTATCTCTTTTTCGGTCTGATCAGACTACTTTACAAAAAAGGACATTTTGGAGTTTCCTTTAAGTGTTTTTTCAGACTCTCTAAATATGAAAAGACCACTGAGTTTACTTTCTTTGGACTCGTAAAACAAACATCAAAAGACCCATATGGGACTAAACCACTCCTTCCTAGGGTTCGTTAAACATATTCCGAGGGACTCATCTGAAGGATGAGCTTACATTTACAAGCATATGTTATCCTCCTCAAGCTTGTGTAAAAATAAAGAGGTACTTGCCAGAAATGGTGGGGGAAAATTTGGGAAATAAATGTATCTAAACCTGTATTCTATGGAAGAGTCACTTTTGACCATGATACCCTTTCACTCGCTTTGTGTCTAGGTTGGAAAAATTGCTTGTCTCCTGATCATACTCCTTTATAAGATTACAAATTGGTCTATGATCCCTGTTATTGAGTTAGTATTTCCAAGACAGTTGTCGTGTCATCAATATGTTCAAAGAGAAGTTCAACCCATAAATCCTTCTATTGCGTCGACCATTTCTGCATTCCTTAAGCCTTCTATTGTGTTGACCATCCCTGAGTCAGTCCTGA
Organism: Picea engelmannii; assembly: GCA_009831015.1. Lineage (NCBI taxonomy): Eukaryota > Viridiplantae > Streptophyta > Pinopsida > Pinales > Pinaceae > Picea > Picea engelmannii. The sequence goes on from ML781267.1 coordinate 64,549, forward strand.
ATCACTTATTACTCTGATCTACCTCAAATATTTTTACCCATTTTGTGTCATTGATGGGGGATACATTAAGGCCCTCCTATGACAAGTCTTTTCCTGTCAACTTCAACTCATTTTCTAGGAACTAGACTTAGAAATTAATTGGTACCTTGGAACTTGCATGCCTCATTGGCAGGTTTCCTCGCTTTCGAAAGTGGGTTTTCATTATTGACCCCTGATCGAGAGATTCCATTGAGTGTTTGACTCCATCTCACAAATTCTCATTCGTTGGATTGTACTACAATACCTTGGGAGTCATTGACATTAATGGTGATTTCCCTCACATTTGTTAACGATATTCATTAATGATCGATAATCAAGTGGTTTCTACCATGTTCAAATTTAGCACATGTATTCACACTGTTAGATTCATACTATAGAGTGGTGGAGGTGAAGACCTTGGATCTTTTCTGACAGATTCGGGTTGCGTTGGAGTATATTCAGATTGTACTATTGCATATATCCATAGTGTATGTATCGTATCTATGTTCAAATTTGACTCTTTAACACATAGATCCACAATGTATTTTTGGTGGCTATGTTCATATTTGAGTCATAATGGCATGGATCCACAGTGCATGTTTGGTGGCCATGACCTGTCTTACTTGACATGGATCTTTTCATGTCAACATTTATGCTTTGAGTCATTTGTATTCTGAGTATGGGAATGCCTACCTTAGTGACGATGATATTATTGTACTGTATTTCCTTGTTTGTTGGCAGGTTTTCGACCGACGTGTTCCTTGTTCCCTACACACTCGACAAAGTATTTCAGCTATCACTCTATTCTAACTTCATACTTTGGGGGGCTCTCTGTTACACATTATTTTTGTCACCCCTATGAATTTTAATGATGTAAACCTACCCTTTGTCTTTAGAAGGATCAATGGCCTTAATCCTTGAAGAAGAATGAAGATACTTTTTCCGAGAGAGATGAAATTATACTTTTCCTTTATCAAAAACCTTAGAAAAAGGGATTGTCATACCTTGCTTAGTGTTAAGGGTGCAATGATATAGGATCGTTGTAGGATGCACCACAGTGGCCTGCAACGTCGTCACAGTTTTCTCCGTGTTAAGATTGTGGTGATTTTCGTACGAAGAAAAAAGAGCATCTTCTCGATTCTTCTAGAAGAGAAGTTTCTGAGGTGAGGTGGCCTCCAATCAGTTTGGATCTGAGTCGCATCCCTGATCTCATGGGATCATCCTAACCTCCTCACCCTATCCTTTTCATCTTATAAAAGGAGAAGAGTTCTCATGGGAAAATTTAGTTTTTTTGTAGTTTGGGAAATTAGCTTGGAAAAGTTGGCTATAGCTTGATTGAATAGTAATTGTGAGTAGCTATCATATCTACAGTCACATAATCCTGTTGGAGCTACTTCATCACACACCTAGGATTTATTTTTCCTAAGGTTTTTCCTTTTTTATTAGTCATAATTAGTCATTATCCAGTCTCCTATATTTTAGGGGAGAATATTCTCTTTCAGTTGACACTTCAGTTTGACTAGTTGAGTTGAGTTTAGATGTTGCATTGGTTTTATCACCATGCAACATTGGGATCATCACCATGATAATTCGACCTTGCCTTGGGATCATCACCAAATGAGCGCATTATCCTTGATTCCCTGAGTTAACTCCTCGCTACTCTCTATTTAGTCAGTTAACTGAAGACTAGTTGACTAGTTAACTCAACTAGGTGGCAGTTCACTCTCATAACTGCCTCAGAGACTAGACTAGGTAGCCGTTCACTCCCGTAACTAATGGTGTGTGTCCATATCACTCTAGACCACCACTATGGATCATTATTTACTCATGTATCCTATATCTATTGTAAATTATTCACTCTTTGAGTGTGGAATATGGTTAATGAGAATTCTTTCATTCTTTCTCTCCTTCTTCTTTCTCAAATTCTCTCTGCAAATCTGTGTATTATTGTTTAGCTAGATCTATTCTGTGCAAGTTCAACACACTTACAAATCCATGGATCAGAAGTGTGTGGGAAGAAAGGGACTGTTGGAAGGTACCTTACAACATCAAGGCATTGGTTATATTCTCCTTTTCATATCTTTAATACATCAACATATTTCTTTCCCATAAAATTGTATTTATTTTATTGTATGACTCCTTGATCACATACATAGGTTTTGTTGAGTATACATTGTTTCTTTCACTTCGTTGGCTTGTGTATTTTTATAGGTTCAACATCTCATAAGCCTTGGAATAGAGCGAGGATGACACTAGTGAGGACAAACGACATTTAAAAGGTATGCCATTTATCTTTTGTTAGTTAGTATGCTTGATAATTAAAACTCAGGGAAAGTTTTATATTCTGTCTTGTTTTGTTCTAGTTTCCTGTGGAAATTAGGGAGATCTGTTTGTGTCCGCACTTACCGATTTTTTCGATACCATGGTTGGAGTGTGCCTGGTTCTTTGACAGTTTCTCCCTTGTTGCATTGGCAAACCTCACATTCAGCCATAAAGGTGCAGATGTCCTGTTTCATACCCACCTAGAAAAAAAAACGTTTGAACTGTTCATAGGTTTTGGTAAACCCTGAATGCCCCACTGTGGGTGAGGCATGGAGTTTAGAAATCACTGTGGATTTAAGTTGGGATTTCTTGCATAAATACAAATGGCCTTTCTAGTGAAGCTCTTCATTATGCCACGAGTACCCTGGAGAAATTGAAGAATTGTGTTGCAATTGGTGGAGCAGGCTATAAATTTTGGGGTCTTGCCACCATTCTTGACGAACAACTTGGAGCCAATATGGTACAATGAAGGAGAGGGAGAAAAGGGATCCATATTCTTCATATTTTTGGGAAAGAGCATCGACCACTACATTTTCCTTTCCCCTCTTGTAAATGATCTCATAATCATAGCCAAATATCTTGGTCACCCATTTTTGTTATGTGGGGGATGAAATTCGTTGTTCCAGGAAATACTTGAGACCATGATGATTAGTTTTGATTTGGAATTGTTGACCCAATAAATAAGGATTCCAGAGATCTGCAACATGCATAATAGCTAACATTTCCTTTTCATAAATGGATTGGCCCAAATGTCGCTCTGAAAGTTGTTTGCTAGTGAAGGCCAAGGGCCTACCATCTTGCATGAGTACGGCTCCAATTCCTTTCCCAGAAGCATCAAATTCCAATAAAAACGTATTTGTGAAGTCTGGGAGAGCTAGGACATGGGTGGAGCACATAGAATCTTCTAAGGATTGGAAGACATGATCCACAACTGAAGTCTAAGTGAAAGTATTCTTTTTAAGGAGGGAAGTGAGAGGAGTTGTAATCTTTCCATAATTCTGAACAAACTTCCTATAATACCTCGTTAAACCCAGAAAACCATGCAAGCTATTAAGAGTTTTAGGGTGAGGCCAATCTTGCATAGATTCAATTTTCTTAGGATCCACGTGGAAACCATCATTGCTGACAATATGACCCAGGTATTCCACTTTTGAGGCACCAAAGACACATTTAGATTGTTTGAGGAAAAGTTGATGTTTAGAGAGTAGATGGAGGACTTGATTGACATGGGAGAGATAGGATGGACAAGCTTTACTATAGATGATAATATCATCAAAGAAAATTAAGACAAAATGACGGAGAAAGGGACATAAGACATGATTCATAAGACTTTGGAAAGTGGAAGGAGCATTACACAATCCAGAGGGAATTACCAATAATTCATAATGACCCTCATGAGTGAAAAATGCAGCCTTGGGAATATCTTCTTCTTACATATGGATTTGGTGGTAGCTAGAACGTAGATCCAATTTGGTGAAGTACTGAGCACCACTCAATTCATCCAAGAGGTCATCAATGACATGAATGGGGAGTTTGTCTTTGATTGTGAGTTTGTTGAGGGCACATAAATCATGACACATGCACCAAGTACCTTGTTTCTTGAGTACCATGATGACAGGGGAAGAATAGGGGCTAGTACTGAGATGGATAACATCGAATTCTAGTAATTCATGAACAATTTTCTCAATTTCATTCTTCTGGGCAAAGGGATGACGATAAAGCCGAACATTTGGAGGAAGACTACCTGATATGAGAGGGATGGAATGATCATGGACTCTATGGGAAGGGGGAAGGTCTTAGGGGGTGGTAAAAACAACATGGTGGTGGGAGAGGATAGACTGGAGGTCATGATGCACATAAAGTGTCTCAACAACATGAGTAGAGTGGAGTTGGGATGCAATTATCGAATGACCTTTTTTGAGGAGATTTTCCATGCAATGGGAAATGATGATCTTAGGGGATCTCAGGTGATTCCTTAGAACTTATATTGTTGTCCCTCCTATTGGAATTGCATGGTTAAGTCCTTAAAATCCATGAGAATGGGGCTTAGAGTGCATAACCAATCGACACCAAGAACAATTTCACAACCACCCATGTCTATATCAAACATATGGGATTTTAGGTGATACTGACCAATTTGGACTTGCACATTTTCACATCATCCCCCACATTTCATGGAACCACCATTGGCAATCATGATTTTAAAATTATTGATGACACAGATGTAAAAATTGACTTCTTGGGAAATGCAGCGATGAATAAAGTTATGGGTGCTACCACTGTCCACAAGGATGATGAATTTCCTATTTTTGATGTAACCAATTAATTTGAGAGTCTGGGGAGTAGATAATCTAGTGAGGGCATTAAGTGAAATCACCAGGTCAACGTAAGGTGGTTCAAAGGGTGGGGTGAGGTCAGAAGGCGGTGTTAATTCCTCCATAAGAGGAACAACGACATCTTCTTTAGAAAGACCCTCAATCACAACCATAAAAATATTTTGTTCCTTAGACGTGTGCCCGAGAAAATGTTTGTCATCACAATTATAACAAATACCCTTGAGTTGACTTTCAACCATTTAAGCCCTGGTTAATTTCTAGATCTTGAGGGGAGTTGTAGGAGGGGAAAATTGGTGGGTTTAGGGAGAGGAGGAAAGGAGGGTTTGCAGGTTTGGGAGGACACAATCTGTTGGGCTTCCTTGGCTTATTGAGTAGCTTCCAACCAAGTCTAAGGGCATGCCATGAGAACATGGGCACAAATTTCATCTTTGAGGCCACTAATAAAGCATCCCCTAAATAAAGCATCTGACATGCCCTCCGTTCTGAAAGCCAAGTGCTCAAATGCGACAATAAAGTCTTCCACTATCCCAGACTACTTTAACTTGGTCAAATGACCTAAATGGTGGGTGTCAGGGTCAAAGTGGTCATAAAGTTTGTCTACAAACTATATCCAAGCAAGATACTCTTGGCATGCCTTTTTTCGCCATTGCCACCATTGCCATCGTTCCAGATCTAGATGAAGGACACCATAACGAAGCTTGGATAAATCATCAGTAATTCCATGAAAAGAGAAATAATGTTCCATTTGGGTGACCCAACCTAAAGGATCCAATCCATTAAATTTTTTCGCCTCAATTCTAGGAGGGCGAAGGTCTCGGGAAAATTTGGTAGTATGAGGGCCTTGGTAATGGGAATATTCATGGTCATCCTGATAAGATGGTTGTTCATAAGAGAAAGGGTTTTGGGAATGGACCATGAAGTGTTCTTTGAGGCATTTGATGTGGGAACATTGTTCCTTGAGGTATTTGATGTGGGAACATTGTTCCTTGAGGATATTAATAGTAGAATTGACGGAGCTAATGTTGGCACTGAGATGCTTGATGTCTTGCTTGTGCTAGTGGTTGTCAAAAATCAAGGTATTGAGTTCTTGGGCTCGTGTGGTAGTCATTTGGACAAAGGAGCAGGAAAATGGTAGAGGGGAAACAAAATGGGTCTGGAGGAGTGGGTGGGACCACTGAGAAAAAGTGTGTCAAATGATAGGTACCACTGCGATCAGGGTGAAATGGGGGATCCAAAGGGATAGGATCCAAATAAGGGTTTCAGAGATGGGTCGGGTCCACAAAATAATAGTGTTAAAAATGATAGGTATCACTAGAATCAAGGTGAAGAGAGGAACCCAGTGGGATAGGTCCCAAATAAGTGTGCAGGCAGGACCACTATACTCCGGCTTGAATAATACTACAGTGACGAAATTCCCAAATGATTAACAAGAAGAAATGTGTAGTAATTTCACAACCATAACACAAAAGGTACAGTTGCGCGGCAATAGATCTTGTCTGTTATGTTTTTTTTTTTTCGTCCCCCGAGGTAGGATATTCAGGGCTTCTACAAACAAGGGTTTTCCTTGTGCTATAGCTCTCAAATATACATGTGAGGTCCAACAATAGTACTCGGCCCAATATCTCAGGGAACCAACTAAGGAGGCTAGACTTTGACCTTAGTTGTACTACCCGACTACCCAGGTACTAGATAGTATCTTCCCGAGTGTTGTTCTCAGTGGCACTATAATAGTCAGGTGGCTAATCAATTTATCTATGGAGGGCTTCAAGAGATCTAGGTCAATCTGTATATAGGTGTTTTCTGATGCACTACCACTCAAAGGGATACTAACAGGGGTTACAAGGGTGGCCAACATATGTGCGCTTAGTTACCACTTGTATTTCTTGTGTGTATGACTCCCCGACCGCAGGTTTATGCGCATAACAATAGATATTTGTAGATTTAAGACGCCAAAATACGTCTCTACCCTGAAAACAATTTAACCCACAATTTTCTGCCAAGGAAGGTGCTATGATACCACTTGTAGTATTCTAGATATAAAATAGTATGCATAACATAAATATTTTAGTTAGAAATGGCAAAGAAACAATGATATAATCATAACAATACCAGAATAATGCCAGAATAACACCAGAAAAAACACTTTGATTATTGATAGCAATGTTCACTTGCCTCTTTGAGGGGGAAACCTCCAATAGAGTAGAGATCTATTACAATAATATCCAAGACAATATTTCTCATACCCTCTACTTCTATTTATACTCTATCTATCCAAAGGAATAATCTAGAGGAAGATCCTTCTAGAAGCGGAAGCTTTCGAAGCGAAAGATTCTATTAGGTCTTCTTACTTTGACTAATTCTTCCTTATTGCTATGCCTTATTAATATTGGAATTTATTACATGTAATTGTATTGTTATACCTATGTGAGGGGTTAGGGAAGTTAAGTCCCTAACAGATCCTGTTGGCTACTCCTGTGTCTCCAACATGATTGCTCTTGTGCCTGGTACACTCCTAGCATGCAAATATTTTTCCCTTGCGAGCTTCAGGATTTTTTTATCATTGGTAATATCATGATCCATGAACTTGAGGCCAACAAACTTTCTGAGCATATCTCCTTCAATGCTTACACCAGGAAAAAATAGTGTTTTTTCCAATGTGTATTTTCCATTGGCTGGTGCAGTGATTGGTGGCAGGTCATCCATCCTGGGTGGGATGTAATTTTTGTGGAAGCTAGATTGTGAAGCTAAAGCTAAGGCTCTGGGTACTTCCTCAACCTCTGGTGTCTCTTTTGGGCATTTTTCTTGTTTTTGCACTACTGCTGACGATTCTCCAAATTTTGGCCGGGCCACTCATCTCGTGTGATAGATTCCTGAACTAGCTCTGCATCTATTCTCTGTTAGTGGTAGCTCAGCTCTGGTGCACTCAGATTCACTATGGTTCGCTCTATTTTTCGCTTGCTTGCATGCAACAATGACTTACGCTTAATGACCTTCTGTCATTTTTTTTCCTCCTTTCCAACTGTGCATGTCTCTTCATTCCTTAACTACCTTGTCCAATTCGTCATGTGACTTTTGCATCTGTGTGCTTCGCAGTATTTTACCTCCATGTTTTATTTTCTCATTCGACGAACTTCTATTCTGATGTTTGATAACCATTCCTTCTTCGCCAGGTCTTACGCCCTTGTACTTCGACACTCTTTTTCTTTTTTTTATATCTTATTTTTATTTGTTTTCCTTCCTTTTTCTACTTTTTCTTTGTTTTTATGTGTTTTTTTTTTCCTTCCTACTATAGTACAACTACTATGATACATGTGTTCTAGCACAACCCAAATTACTGCGTAGAGTGTTGACAATCTTTATAGAGTTTCAATCGACTTCCATTCACCATTCCTCCAAGGACTTCTCCATTCAGGGTTTCCAACTGTGCAACACCTATCTCTGTTACATGTTGAATCACATAGGGTCCTAACCAATGAATTCTAAACTTTCATGGATGTTGCATGAGCTTGTTGTCATAGAGTAATACCAAATATCCCACTTGAAACTTTTTCTGTTTAATGTGTCAGTCAATTCAAGCCTTCTCTCTTGCTTTCTGAACTTGTTGATGGAAACCTACGAGATATCGATATTCCTCAAGTTGTATCAACTATGGTAGTCTTTCCTCTACTGCACCAGAGTATGAAATATCTGTGATTGATGGAATGCATAGGATAGGTAGAATCAACTCCATTGGAATCACTGCTTCTTACCCATAGACCAACCTAAAAGGTGTATGCCCTGTCAACGTTTTACTTGTAGTCTTGTAAGCCCATAACACTATAGGAAATATTAAGTCCCAATAGTCTCTTCCTACATTGAAATTTTTTGTCAAAGCATTCTCCAAGATTTTATTGAAAGCTTCCACTTTTCCATTGGCTTGAGGATGATATGGGGTACTCTTCTGATGATGAATTTGCAACTCCTTAGTCAATGCTGCAATTTTCTTGTTCAAAAAGTGTGTTCATTGATAACTAAGTAATATTCATGGACATCCAAACCTTGCGACTACATTCTTGAACAAAAACCTCGTAGTAGTCTCCACGATGCAATCTGTAACTGGGGCTACTTCTTCCCATATTTTCAAATACCTTGTCATAATGATGATGTAACTTTCCCCAAAGATTCTTGATTGTGGGTTGATTGGCCCTACAAAGTATATGGCCCATTTCTCAAATGAATGCAGTGTAACCTCTGGATTCAAAGGAATTTTATCCCTCCTAGATGGTTTTCCCACTCTTTTACATACATCCCATGACTGACAATATTCTTTTGCATCTTTGTGAAGTGTAGGCCACCAAATCCTTGCGCACAAAATATTTTGTGCAGTTGCTCTCCCTGCATAATTTCCTTCTATAATCCCATCATGTGCTTCTTCAAGTATCATCAACCTTTTGTTTTCCAGCATACATCTTCTCAGTATTCCATCTACACCCAACTTGTATAAATTCCAAGAAATCAACTGATAATTTGTTTCTTTCACTACCAGTTTTTTCTTTCATGCAACCATCATGTCCAATGGAGCCATTCCTGTACTTAGAAACTGCATGATTTTCAAGAAGTAATCATCTTCCATCTTTACTTCAAATATTTGTGCATATGGGAAGCTTTCATCTAAATTTCCTGCATATTCTCCTAATAATATGGACAATAGATGATATGGTCCTGCATTCAACTTTCCTGGTTTTACTACAACCTCAAAATCGTATTCCTGAAACAGTAGTATCCATATACATATTCTCCCTTCCCCAACACTGGATTCTTGACTAAGTGTTTTAATATAGAGTGTTCTGTATACATATTAAAGTGAGACCCCAATAGATAATGTCTGAACTTCTGTAGTGCATAGACCATTGCCAATCCTTCTTGTTCCATGGTAGTATAATTCTTCTCTGCTATGGGCAACTTCCTGCTTGCAAAAGAAATTGGGTGATCTATCTCTCCCTCCCCTAGTTGGGATAGTACTATGCCCAATGTTATGGATGATTCATCTATGTGTACATGGAACTCCTTGTTCCAATATGGAAAGACCAAATTGGCACAATCACTATTTTTTTCTTTAAGGTGTCCAAACCCTTTTGACAATCCTCATTCCATTGAAACTTTGCTTCCTTTTCCAGTAAATTTTCCATCGATGTTGTAATCGGTGTGTATCCTTTGATAAACTTATTGTAATAGCCTATATGACCTAGAGTTTCCCTTAGTTGTTTGACTGATGTCAGTGGTTCCAAATCTAGAATTACTGCAATATTAGCTAGATCTACTAGTAATCCATGTTTGCAAACTATGAAATTCCAAACGGTGCGCAAAAAATAAACTTCTTCAAGTTTAGGGAAATATGACACTGTCTACACTGATCTAACATTATCTTGAGGACTTCTATATGATCCTTCAGTAGATTGAACACAATCCAATCATCCAAGTACACTTCAAGGAACTTATGGATAAATTCCTTTAATCCTGCAACCACTACTCTGGAAAACACCATAGGGGAATTCTTCAATCCAAAGGGAATTAATGTATATTGATAACTCCCCCACTATGTCGCAAAAGTGGTCTTGTTCCTATCGTCCTGCGCAATTTTTATCCGATGGTACCCTGAGAAGCCATATATGAAATAATAAGTTTCTTCACCTCCTACGTTCTCTAGTACCTCAAATGTGAATGGTGTTGGAAATGGGTCATGTAAACACACGTCATTTAGCTTCCTCAAATCTATGCAGATTTTGATTACTCCTTTCTTCTTGTCTTTCACTACCATTAGACTGATTACACCATATTATTCTACTAGTTGAATGATTCCTGCATCCAACATCCTTTCTATTTCATCCTTCACCTTTTCCTTGTACTTCATATTTAAATTGTAAGGCCTCTATCACACTGGCTTAGTTCCCAGTTTCCTCGAAATCTTCATCTCACCTAAGTCCCTTCATCTTTGCAAATTTTGTGGGGAATAGGTCCTGATATTCTCGCAAAAATTCAACAATCTTCTCGACTGTCTCATCGCTCTAGTAATCCCTTATTTGTGCAAACTTCATATTCTCTGTCATCTGAATGTTTACCTTCCATGCCTTTATCGATTGGGTGTATGCGGTGGATTCAAGATTTGGCCCTTCTACTACTCATTCTCCTTCTCTCTTAGGTACTTGTATGTTTTTGGGATCCACCTCATTGTGCTCTTCCTTAGCTACATTGTAGAACTCAAATAACACATGGACAATCATAGTAGCTCTGTGCACACCACATAGTGGTACCACCTCCATTGACCCTTCTTATGAGAATATCTTCATTTGAATAACCCGTAGCACTGCATCTATTGATGGAGATTCATGTTCAAATGTGAATGTGACTTTGCACCTCTTGACCAACTCATCCCATGTTGTTGTCTCTCTGTGCATTTCTAATTCCAAGTACTAGTTCTTCAAAATTATATCTAGTGTATGGATAAATTTGTGCGTCCATTCTATTTCTGGTAATGAACTCCATAAATCCCTACATTGTTCAACATGACATGATGGATCACTTTCTCCTGTATACTTCTGTGCAATGTTTTCTTCCTTTGTACCAAACCTTACTTGCATTAGTCCTCTGCATTGTGGCCAGTCTTTTATTCCCTCTCTGTGCGCATCCCACCATTTGGTTGGAGTTTCTTTTAAGACAACATCTAGTGCTAACAACCTTTGTTTTTTGGGTACTTGCAACTCAAATTCCTTTACAAACAAACTTATATCAATTAATCCATCGTACCTGGGTGAATCAAATAGCTATGTTCCAATCCAACATAGGGATTGAGTTATGCATGCACATTGTCTAGTTGAGACTTCATTCATTCGTTGCTTCCAATTCTCTAGACCCTCCTTTGAATCCAATGCACATGAATTGATACTTCTCCAACTTAGTGAACCATCTACAGTAGGGTTGACATAATCATCCATCCTCATAATCATGTGATACAAGTTGTCAATGTCATTTCCTTTGGATGACTATATGTATCTCTTCCCTTTTGATGGGTCCAAGGGAACAATAACTTTCAAATATCCAACTTCAAACATCATCCCCCACCTCTTCAAGTTATGAGCACCTAGTTATCAAAATCCCAATCCAATCCCATCAGTGATGGATATGGTTGATTGTCCTACATGATCTCAATAAATTCAAAGTTTTCCAAATTGCACACCCCATCTATGTTCATAGGTACACCTGTCAAATGTCCAATCGATACTATTTTGTGCTGATTCGTGAGCCTTAATTGAAAATGAGACCATACTAGCTTCAGTTTTCCCATTATATCCAAGGTCTACTTAGTTAAAACATTCACGTCATACCCCAAGTCCAAGATGAAATTATCCACGTGATACTCTCGAATTTGTGCACTGAATCTAAATTCTCCGTTGGTCATTTTCCTGCACAATACCTGATTTACCACCATTTGTGCGATGGGAGTCTCTCTTCTTCATGTGAAATGATCAATCATGTCATATAGTGTACTCAATGTAGTTTCATATTTCATTAGCTCTACACAACTTATCAGGAATTTTGTTAGCATGCTTACCTTTCCATTTGGCTTCTTAGGCACGACGCGATCTTTTACATGAGCCACAACTGAGTTTGATGCTCCCCAATCTTGTCAGAGTATTTATTTTCTTTGCCTCTAATATGTATCATTTTATTGATGATGATAAACGACTGGGATAGGCCTTGCTAACTTCCTTACCGATTTATTTTTCTTCTTTCCTTTATTCATCATATCAACTCCTGTTCTAGATCCTTCTCATGTAGAAACTACTATTCTAAGTCCTTCATTTCGGTTTTTTAGTTGATATTTTTTGTACATTTTGATTTGGATTCTGATTCTAGTTTCCTCTGGCCTACCATTTCACAACTAGTTGGGTACAATCTTCTGTTGCATGGTCCAGTTCTCTAAAGTATGTGCACATTGTACACAGATTCAGACAATCACGTGCCACATGTCCTAGTTGATTACAACTATAACATATTATCGATCCTCTTCCTCCTCCACCGAAATTTCCTCTACCTTGACCTCTGCCAAATTTTCCTCTATTCCTTGGATTAAAGCCTCTTTTATTATTATATTGTAGACCACCCCCTTATGCTACAACATTTACCTCCTGAATCCTGTACATATATGATGTGCACTCCCTCATTAAGTCAAACATGTGGAAATACTTCTCTTCATGTCCCACCGACTTGCAAAAGGTGCAAAACAAGTTCCTTGGGGTGCTATGATATTTCTGTAGTAACAAACACTCAATTGGGTGATGGTCCCCTTTCTTATATATCTCACAATATCCTCCTCCCGATAATGGATTCTGTGCTCCCATCTCCAAATACTTCGCGAATGATGGGAATTCATCCTTGTGATGGACTTCAGTCCTACATTTGGTACACCATACTTTCTCACATTTCTCCTTTCCTTTTTTCAGTTCTTCCAGTTGAATCGTCAATGTAGCCAACTGTGTTTGAACATGCGCCATCCCTCCACTATCTGCTACTGGGGATGATTCTAATTTCATTGCAATTTCCAGTGCCTTGGGTTGTGACACAACCTTCTGCTGAATTAATGGTCTTCGAATGTGTGGTAGAATCCCCGCATTAAACCATTCTTGATGTTTTTGATCGGGGATCTAGAAAGTCAGTCTATGCATCATATCCTTGAACCTTTGATTGAAGTCCCATATTGAATTTGTTTGTACCTGTTTAATCTCCTTTAGTTCAATGATTTACTATGACTTAGACTTTGGTTTCTTGAACTCTTTCAACAATGCTTGTATTATTTCTACCAAAGTTTTGGCCTGCCCTATAGGTGTGGTACTTTGTAGCTTCATGTACCAAACCAATGAACGACCTCTAAATGTTGTTTCCAATTGTGCAATATTTACAACCTCATCTTGGACATTCTTTGCAGCCCAAATTGTCTCGCAGATAACGTATGTTATTTTGGGTCCTCTGACCCAACTCCCTGGAACTCAGGAAGTCTAAGGGTGTTCTCTACCCCTACCATGTTGCTTTGTGTATTCCCTCTTCTTGGTGATGTTGGTTGACTCTGAATCTGAATTTGACTCTGCGCACTACTTCCACTACTATTTTGTTTTTTTGTGGATAACTACAATTGATTTTGACAAGTCTTCAACTGTTATCTCTGATTGTGGTGACACACATGGGGTTGTGGATTCGACATAGGACCATGTCTGAGTAGGAATTAATGGTTCTTTTATTACTGGACTGGACTAGAACTCCTCTTATTCTCCTCTTGTATGTGGTATTTCCACGATTTGGACTATTGCACAAGGTTCTCTCCCCTATGGATCACTCCATGGCTCTCCTTTATGAGCCCCAATCTTTCGCCTCTTGTACCTCCTTCCTTCATGTAATACTCCAAAATCTTCTTCTTTCTATGGTATACCTTGGTCATTCCTCTGCATCATCAATCCCTCCCTTCCTTCTTCATCATTTCCTTCATTCTCTCATGCTCTCAGACTATCCTCTTGTCATCCCCTAGTTCCCTTATGTGTGTGATGCCCCTTAGCATTTAGATTGTATTTTTGTCACACACTTGTCACACAAAAAAATATTTATCTATGTACCCAATTATTTCATAAACCTCCCGCATAGACCTTTGAAAAATTCCCTTTCTGTAACACTATATGATTGGGTACAATCTACTACAAACTCTGTAATGTATCCTCCTAGTACAAATAGTTGGGTTACTTACAAAATTCAGTTGTCTTACCAACTTTGGATTCCAATTCCTCAGAACTATAGTTTTGTACCTTTTCATCCATTGCTTGTCACTCATATGAGGATTTGTATTCTCTTATCGAGAAAACTCCCATTCCTTCCTTTCCAACCATTCCAAGATCTCCTTCTTAGTCAACCTCCAAAACATTCCCTCAATAACAAATTCTGGCTCCCAGAAACAAAACAATTCGTTGGCGCTGCATGTGGTTTGTAAGAGCCCAGGTTTGAGTTATCTATGACCAACAAAACCCACTAGACATAGGCCCTTTTGACATCACCTTCTTGCACAAATAAAGTCTCACCCAAGGTATCTATTGGGACTGCAAGAACTAGGTTTCTGTAATAGTGAGAGAATGTGAAGTGACCATTCTATTCATTCTTCCTTATCATTTATGTGTGTGTAATTCTATCCTTGTTTTGTATTAACTACTTAATGATTCTGATTCATACTATCATTATGTTCCAAATTACTGCATAAACTCATTTTTGTAACAATCGTGATTATTGTGCAATGATTAAACATAACATGGATCTAATCTAATGATCATTAAACATAATCCACAATCCATCATATAAAAATGAATATGAAACAATATTTAACATGGTTCACCCAATTTTGGGCTACGTCCAAAATGTTTGGCTTCTCTATCATGTGTTTAGGAATTTCCTTAGGCTTGCACATTGTACTTACAAAGATATGTCATGGTTATATTTCTCTTCTCCTAGCCTAGCCGCTCTGTAGTGTAAGCCTCTCTCTCTCTCTCCACATCATCCCTTACATTTAGACAAGATTCCTCTCTTTTACAAACTAGAACAGACAATCTCGAACATACCAAGAGGAACCTACAACAACAAGGAACTGGAATCCAACCATATGCCGATGAACCCTTATTCTCCCAAACCATTACATATTTATACATACAATCTAGGGCTTAAAACCCTACTTGTTTCATCCCAAAAACCCATTACAATGCATGACTACTCCAATTAATTGGTTGTCTACTTTCGCCTGCTTTTACGTCTTCATGATGCTTTTGCACTCTGACTGCTTTTCCTCCGGCTTTTTCACGATCTTCCATCTTTATCACGTCGGGCTATTATTCTTCCTTTTCACCCAATTTATTCTCCTACTTTATTCTTCTCTTTTGTTTATTCTTATTCCTGCTTTATTTAGCTTACTGCATTTTTCCCTCATGGATGCACCTCAACTGCACACTCCCTAGTCTTTCTTCTTCTCCTGCGCACCTCTATTGTGCATTTTTTCTATGCTTAGGATTTTTCCCAAAATTGTATCCCAAATATTCATGTCCAAAATCAGTATATCATCAATGTATCATCTATGATTGCATTCAATATATCATGAGCATATAAACATAATCAACATCACATCACATCAAATACACAATACACCATAATTTATGTGGAAACCCAAATGGGAGAAAACCACATAATTCTTTCTTATATGTTGTCAATAATACATTCATTGGAAGCACCAACTTCTCAATTCTCTAGATACAACTAGAAGGAGGATACGACCCACTATTTACAGGCTCCAACCTGAAGGAAGCTACAACTCCCTGAATTCTCTTACTCCAAGTATAAGGAGGCTACAACCCCCTGATTCTCAGGCTACAAAATGAAGGAAGCTCCAACTCTCTGAATTCTATGGCTCTAACCAGAAGGAGGCTACAACCCCCTGATTATGAGGCTCCAACCTAAAGGAAGATCCGAATCCTTGTGTTCTTTGGAATCAACTGGAAGGAGGATATGACCCCCTTTTCGTCCCCCATCATACCGCCCTGAAAGATAAGTGTAGACCAAATTGTCACTACCACAATCACTTCCACTGTCAACCTATCACTTTATCCAGACTGTCACTGTTAATCTATCACTGTATCCATCCTGACACTTTCAACCTGTCACACCAACCTGCCACAATATCAAACCTATCACTATCATTGATGCAAACCATATCCTCAATCACAAATAACACCTACGAAAAAATCACCAAACCATGTACATCAACCATGTACATCAACAATGTACATCAACCTATACCATACCATGTACATCCACCTATACTATACCATGTACTATATCATGCATCAAACATGTACCATACCAACAACAATGTACCAACATGTATCGTAAACCATGTACCCTAAGATGTGTTGCAAAAATATACTTTATCCCTCATGATATGTCTCAATCATCCCATACACCATGTACCATAAGATATCAACAATGAAGTGCCTCAACAAAGTACCAATGCATGTACCAATATCACCAACAAGTGCCTCTAACCATGCACCATATCATCAACCATATACCTCAAACAACATGCCAATCATCCATAAACCATGTACCATAATCTTGATCTACCAATTGCACCTCCTAACCACTCTGAGACATTCATATATTCTCTTCTTCCATTATTGTGTATCCTTAGACTTGTGAGCCTCATAAATGATCTTACTTGCATATGTTCTTCCACTCTCTTGGTTTTTCAAACTTAGAACTCCTCACTCTACCAATGCATCCGAGTTCTCCCACTTCTTCTCATACTTTCTCTCACACTTAAGAGCCTCAGAATTGTAGATCCCTATAAATTCCTCGCTACCAATCTGCACACTTACACCTTAGCGTGATTGGAGCATTGTTATTTATATATCTCACGTGCTAAATAATTTTTCCTCATACAAATTGTGCTCTTCTAGTCAGTTCCGAGTCCCTTTGCTTCTTCCTCAAAACCGAGAAATCACTTTTCATTTCATGCGATCTTCTCATAGATCACAAAACACAAATTTGACACTCAAGAGTCATTGTATCCAATTATGGATTCAACCTTTTCCATCGATTTACTTGTTGGTCACTAGAACACTCACCATACCCTCGACACTTAGACACCATCCGATAAGGACCTCCATTTCCTTTCCATCTTCGATATGAAATCGCGTCCATTAGGACCATTGGGGTACAAAGACAATTATCCCCACTTTGACGCTTAGCAACCATTAGATTAAAATCATATTAAATGTGGACCATTGATCTATGATTTCATTCCTCTAATATTGGGACCATCATAGCACCAAAACACTCTACATCACTTCAATGCACAACCTCTGTCTAATCAATTCCTCAAATAAATCTCAACCATTGATTTATTCATTGAGACCACTAAGAAGACAACCATCATTTTCATCTTCTCATCGATCACTCCACTCCAATTGACATTTATAACTAACGATTATGGTCTTCTTTGATCAGGCCTTCTAAGAGATCTATAGATATTGTTGACTCTTTGGGGTTTCTTATCATTGTTGTCGGTTTCTTTATCAAAGTATCGACAAGTGTAACTTACACTATCCCGAAGAAAAAATAGACGTTGGGTCTAGGCATCTAACTTCTCCATAATACCACAAGCTATACCCAAGAGCTTAACATCATTATCAACTCCTTAGAGTATCGACACATTCCTTGGTTCAAATAGTCTCGACGATATGTTGGGCTCTAACGATACTGGACCCATTCTAAACTTCTACTTCAATAGAAATTATCCACGTTCCCTCTTCCTGAACTTTTGATCTAGTTTTTCCTTGGGTAGATCTTCATTGTTAATTCGATCATGGATAATCATCACCATCGATCTTCCTTAAATTTATCGTTGTCAAAAATCTCATGGTAGAGTTTGACAAGTGTTGATCAACACTCTCTTGACGACGTGTTCTCGGTCGTTGATTCTAGAAAGGTGTCCATCTAGATCTAATCACCACCATTTATCTGGACAAGACTTCGCTATGCGTTTTTTATCCTATGGGTCAACCTACACCATTGATCTCCTCCTCAAATCAATCTTGATTGTTGATTTGTTGAGGTTTATATTTATCGTTGTCAGTGATCATAAGTGGATATCATCATCGAATCTTTTGTCAAAGCACCAATATATATGCATTCAATTTTCCCAATGATATCTTTGTCCCAACAAAATGCGATCCACTTTAATCATTCTGGACTGTTGATTTGGATAAGGATTTCAATATTCACCATTGATTTACTTAACTTTCTTTGGTTTTCTGTCATCGAGAAATGTTCACTTAATGTGACATAGTTCACTTCGACCATTGCCGACGAAAGACTGAGATATACTAGTTCCTTAGATCAATGACTGACCAAATTTAAACTTATATAGGCCCATACTCAATTCTCCTACAACACAACTGTTGACAAGTCTCACTCCTAGAGACACATTGGCATATTTGTCACCCTGTCCGCTAGGTTGTCACAATGTGTCATATTGATGTCATCATCATGAATCTAATGGTCAAGGTAGATCCTAAGATGGATATATGGTTTCCATTTCACTTTATCATTCTTCGAGGAACTCTCGTCGACACTAGTTTTGGAGTATCGCCGCTTATGGACTTAAGTTGTTCCGACGACTAGCCAACTTCCGACGATATACACATGAAATATAAGTTCTCCTTATCCCTCATATAAACAACCATCATAAATTCTAGAGGCTTCAACTGCCCATACTTAGAGGCAACATTAGAATCACTAGTTTATCCAACCTTTGGGATTAAGCATCCATTAAGAGGACTCTACCATTTTCAACCATTCACATTCAGGTTCAACAATTAGTACTTGTCAGCATATTTCCACTTCTATAGGAGTAGCTATCATAAAGAAACAATATGATCCTTCTGCTGCAAATAAGCATGTAACATTTTTGCGGTAATAAATTAAAAAAAAAATAATAATCAAGGAGCGTGTGCAGAAAATAGATAAAAAATTTCCAATGCAAATGAACTCTTTCTAACATGCTTATCTTGGCCTTGTTATACCAGTCCTAGGAATGATTTGTAGCTCATGCAGACCTAGTGTTGTAGCCTGCTCTAATACCACTTTGTAACACAACTGACCCCTAAGTACCGTTTTAAGGGATGGGGTATTAAATTTTAATTTTTATTCAATCATATCAAATCCTCATATAGAGGACACCATCGTCTCCTACTCTTCAAGAGATTTCCAACGACTGTAACCATGCTCAAAATTCTTCGGATCAAAAGTTACAGTCTCCAAGGTTTCCGAACTTTCTTTCCTTGAGTTCAACTTTAGTTCCATGTGGAAACCATGTGGTTTTCCATCACTCATGCCATTCGACATGGAACTGATGTGGAATCTTCCATCTAACCCATCTGACTCCCCCATTCATTGGTTTGGATATTTATTTCTTCATCGGAGTCCTCCCATCGAGGTTAGCAAATTTCCTGCACTCAATCCACTCTGATAGAGTCTCTTTGACTATGAACACTCCAATGGATCTAACCTACAGATCCAAAATCCCTTAGGTTTGGGAAATAAACATCTCCGATTAGTTTATAGTTTCCAATTTGCACGACGTTTAATTACCGTTATCATACTCCAACTACACTTAGATTATGTGGGGCCCTTGGTGATCTATGATTGATATTATATCTCACCTGACACCCTAGTCATTGCTTCCACCATGTACATGTCTCCTAACATGATATGTGGCTCAATATACACTTGACACGTGGACCCATCACAATGTGCCACGTGACCATAGGGTACAAAGGCTCACCCGACCATATATTGACACTTGTCCATTCCTTATAAACTGATTAAGTTACTTAATCAATATTTCTAAAAGTACAAATCCTCAGTATTCAATTATTTAATCCTCATTAGGGATAATTAATCTTCATTAATTAAATACCCCCATAAATACATTTTTACTTAGCCTAATACACTAGTCCAGTAATAAATGAGGATTTACTTTCTCTCTCTTTCACTTGGGAATGGTTTAGTGCTAATTTAAATATCGAGGTTATAAACACATTATCATGCAATTAATTAATTATCTCATGATATAATTTAATTAATCATATTATAACATAATTACACTATATTATAATATAATTAATTAACTACAATACACTTAGGTTTATAACCTATATTAACATATAAATCACAGGACTTGGCTTATAACTTTGCAGCTAAATTAACATTGTATTAGCTCAACTATTTCACACCTCTTTCACGTGTGCCTTTTTATTTTTCCAAGGGCCAATCTTGAAGAGACTGTAACTTTTGATCCGAAGAATTTTGAGCATGGTTACAGTTGTTGGAAATCTCTTGATGTGTAGGAGACGATGGCGTCCTCTATATGAGGCTTTGATATGATTGAAAAAAAATGAAAATTTAATACCCCATCCCTTAAAACGGTACTTAGGGGTTGGTTGTGTTACAAAGTGGTATGTAAGGTAGCTAGAGAGGTAGTGGGGGGGGCCCAGAGGGTCCATAGTGATAATAGTGGAGGTCATTCAATGTAAGGTGGACTAGGTCCACTATATTATTAAATAAAGCCCACTATGGTAGTTAGATATAATAAATGGGTAATTAAATATAATAAATGTAAGAGGACTTCTTAGAAGGTTCTACTTCTAGAAGATTCATTCTCTAGAATGTTATTAGGTGATGGTAGCACTATATAAAGGGGTTCAAGCAATGTAATGAGACATGAAGAGAAATATTGTATTTGGAGCGGTAGCTCAATAGGAGGATGCCCCCTCGAAGAGGCAAGTGAACAGGAGATGATCCCTTCCATAATAAGATCCATTGTATGGTGTTGCCCTACCTCAAGGGTTTCTATAATAAAGTTGTGGTTTTCTATATTGTTGTTCTATATATCTTGTGGTGTTTTTGTATTCAGTATTGGGTTCTTAACAAGTAGTATCATATCACTTTCCTTGGACAGATATTGTGGGCAA
>ML781267.1:85890-113831 GCA_009831015.1 Picea engelmannii
AGAAGAAAAACGAGGGCCGTGACATTCCAGAACTTTTCGATATATTTATGTGCAAAATTTGTAGAAACGGGTTATATATCTGAGTTCCTATCAGAAAAACACCCAATTTGAAAAAAAAAATCATCCGAAACGGAGTCCGGAAGGTCAAGATATTGAAGTTTTAAAATCTGCAATTTTTAGGGTTTTTTCCATGGACGACGACGTGATTTGTTTTTATTTCTGTAGCATCTGGAAGCCGAATTTTCTCAAACAAATTAAAGATCTGAATTCCTCTCACAATTTCACCCAATTTCAAAAACAAAATCAGCCGAAACGGAGTCCGGGAAGTGAAGTTATGAGCATTTTAAATTCAACAGTTTTTTAGGGTTTTTCCAGAAAAAACCACGATTTTCTGCCGTAACTTATTGGGTGAGTTCATAGGATGCTTAGATGGCTATTTATTCTCAAAACCTGAAAGAAATTATTGAATCATTCAAAGCCCAATTGTTTCACACATTGGATGACAGATTGAATGCATTTGTACATGGCCTCACAGACAGCCTCACAAATAGCCTCTATAGTGGACCTAGTCCACCTTACATTGAATGACCTCCACTATTATCACTATGGGCCCTCTGGCCCCCCCACTACCTCTCTAGCTACCTTACATGGTATCAGAGCAGGCTACAACACTAGGTCTGGATGAGCTAGAAATCATTCTTAGGACTGGTATAACAAGGCTAAGATAAACATGTTAGAAAGAGTTCCTTTGCTTTGGATAAGCATGTTAGAAAGAGTTCCTTTGCTTGCCATTTCTCATGCACAATACTGGAAATTCACATGCTTTTAATATATACTTTCTCAACTTGTTATCCAAACTATTGATACATTTAGTTGGTAACGTTGTAAATTTACCAGGGTTTACTAGCCTTTAGCATTTATTCAAATTTTCCCAGAAAACATATAAATATGTAATTACATATTTAAATTTGGGCAATTTTTATTTATTTAAATTCTTTTCCATAATATTGAATTTCTTGGAGGTAAATTTCTCCATGGTAAAACTATGATTTTTACAAAAAAATACTATATTCCTACTTCCATACAATTCTTTGTTGTTTTTAGGGAATAATTACTATTTCCAAATCTTTACCCTTTGGACATTGATTTACTGTATAATTCCCGGTAAAAATTTCATTTCTTTCCAAATTCCCATGAAACTTAATTAATCACAATGCTTCACATTCTAAATTTAATTTCTATTTCAAGTAGGAACTTGAATTTTATTTCTCTTTCTTTCCTTATCATTTATTTTAAGATACTTGGCCTCTCTTCAATATTTAGCTTATCCTTATAAGGTCAAATAGAGATATGAACATCTCTCTAATCCTAAATCCTAGCATATTTCTCAGTCCAACATAATAGCCAGGGCTAGTTGACCGGTCTTCAAGTTTATAACAACAATTGTATTTTTGATTACCAAGATTGTTTGTTGAGGACTTTAGTGTCTTAGTATATACTAATAAATTAGGAACTTGTTCACATGAACTTCTATAAGTGACCAGCCAACACTTTTTTCATACCTTGAGTGATGAACCATTACTAATAACTTCCCCTTTCAAACAAATATGGGTAGAAAACCAACACATAATGTGTTTTCCTAATCTTATTTCAAATTCAATGTCATCCAAATGATTAGAGTGAAGTTTCAACTATTTGAATAAGAAAAAAAACACTTCAAATAATTGGTACATGGATTTAATATTATTTAGTAAACTTTTCATGGCATTACAAGACATAGAAAACACTTATCTGAAGTTTAGAAATTGCTGGCAACTGCTGAAGGGTGTGCCACTTTCCACCCAACCATAGGCACAACTTCTCCCGGTGTTTTCAAATCTAGACACCCCCTGACCAAAGTATGATTCCATGAGAGGAAATTCCTTCACTCATCATATGAGAAAAGATGAATGCCACTCTCCTTCACCTATAGGAACTTGAGAAACTAGGTCTTCAATCCACTAAGCAAGGGGGCTTCTCTATACACCAAGAAATTCAACAGTTTTCATACACAACACATGGGAGACATTTCAATGCCTAACAATCCCTCAATGTCCTCCCCTCTTAGTTCCTTTGTGATTTCTCATCCATATACTAAAATTTCGTAGCCACATTTATCAACCTTATTTGAAGACAATTGTCAATGGTTCCTACACCCAGAAAATGCATTCCTTCTCTTCTCTCTATTTTCTCAAAACCATAGGCATTTTTCACACTCCTCTCCACTTAGATTTTTTTCACAGACCCAATTGTGTTCCTCCTCACTTCTTTGCCCATGATTTTCCTCTTTTTCTTGTATTCTATAATAATATTTCATGGGTCAAATCCCCCAATTTGTGGGTTAGATATGAAACTTCCATATGGGTACCATGCCCATTCTCTCATTGATTTATGAGGACCAACTAACCACTAGCTTGAATGATAATTAAATTTCTCTGGGGAAGAGGATATTTTTGGGTTTTGAACATTTTTAATTCAACAGAGTACTGCCTAAAAGGGCTCATCTCAAAAAGTCATGGTTCCCCTCATCATTCCTTCTCATGACATCATAACCTATATAGGCAATACCCTTCAAAAGTTATTCAACATTTTCCTTTTTAAATTAATAAAAAATCTATCCATAGTCTTCTAGCAGTATTATAATTATATTTACAAGTTGGGGAGAAACAAAGGTGTTATAGAAAACTTGGAGGCATCTTGCTCCCCATATAGTCTACATAACATGGCTACCATGTATTGATAAGGTCTTCTAAGGGAGTTCGTTGGATATTTGCCAGTGGGTATGAGTTTGAACTACTTATCTGGCTTGTACCAAGTGTGACATAGATCCTTGGCTGAGTGCTCAAACCCCCCAAGAAGTTCATTGTCTAACTTCTTATTCCATTTTTATAAATGATAACATTTGTCTAGGTCCGTTGGCTGGAATGAAACTATGGGTTGTCCCACAACATTACATGCATACATGTTTTCCAAATCCACATGTTTCAGTATCCGAGCAATAACATCGACACAGGGGAACAAAGTAGCATGGGATGCTACTCTAAATATCCCAAACTTTCTAATGTTCTTAAATTTTTTTAGTTCATCTTGGTCTTCAATGTCAGTAGAAAAAAATAACATTTGGTACACATCCCCCCATCTGGGAACATCTTCTCCCTTATCCAGGAATCCAGAAGTGTCATTGTACATGGCCTTGATAATATCTGGTTCATCTTCAATCTGCCAGTTGCTTCAGAAGGCTCAGTGGCAGGTGTTTTGCTGGTTGTTTTCTTCCTTGGAGACATGTTTAGACCTACAAAGTAAATATGGAGTCGGCGTGAGGAAAATATCATAACTAATACATATACATCTATAAAACATTTTCCTAAGTATCTTATAAGAAATACCCAAGGAATCATTGGTGCTAATGTTGGGTGGTAGATCGTCATCTCATGATGATAGAATGATAACGTGCATGTTGTATTCTTTTAGAAAAATAGGATCATGGAGCAATAAAATAAAACAAATGTGGAAATAAAACACAAAAGATACACAATAAAATAAAGACACAGATATATGTGGTTCACCCAGTCTGGGATATATCCACCAGAGAAATTTCCAAGTCCTTCCTTTATTATTATCCAACAAATGAAGGGACACAACCTACAACACACCCGATGTAACTTCCTCTTCTTTCTCTCATGGTCTCCTCACTCAAAATACAATATTCACAATAATACATAGCCATAATACATTTCCCTCATAAAAAGAGGGTTTCCTTCTAGGGAAAAAAATCCTAACATAACTTATATCATCATATATGTGACCTTATAATGAACGGTCCAGATTTACTATGAAATTAGAATATATGTTTACAAGGAAAATTTTCCTTTATGGGCTTCCCCCCGAACCCCCGTCAAGGCCCCGCTTTCCCCCAGACCCCCCAATTGGGGGGATATCCCCACTGGACCCCACAGGGGGAAAACCCCCCCTGGACCCCATAGGGCGGAAAACCCCCCCTGCACTCCCCTGCGTGGAGGGGTGTACAATTTTCCAATGTGTAAAGTCTTCATGGGATATAAACATGGATCGAAACAAAGACCTTTGAGTCAGGAAGATAATTAGGCTCCACAACCAACAGTCTCCCACTTGGAGACTAATCTCAACAACTCCACCGTTGTTGTTTCTGCTGGACTATGATCCTTCTTGGTCCTAGACAAATTCTCATCTTCATATTCATGCTTGAATATCAACTGAAACTGACCAGTAACTCAGTTTCTCCCTGGTTACTCCCTTTGTTAACATGTCTGCAGGATTCTGGCTAGTGTGTATCTTTTCCAACTTCAAATGTCCATCTTCCAAGATGGATCATATGAAATGGTACCTGAGTTGTATATGCTTAGTATTCAAATGTAAGGATGAGTTATTTGCAAGATGAATGACACTCTCACTATCATAGTACAACCTGCTATTCTCCTGCTTCTTTCCCAATTCCTCCATAAACCTCTGTAACCAAATCATCTCTTTACTAGCCTCTGTAGCAACAACATACTCTGCCTATGTTGTTGAAAGTGAAACAACCTTTTGCAATTTTGAAATCCAACTTATTGTTGTTCCACCTATAGTAAAAACATAACCTGTGGAGCTCCTCCTGCTATCTTTATAACCTACCATATATGGATCAAAATATCCATGTAGAACAACGTATGAACCTCCAAAACATAATGCATGAGTAATAATACCTCTCAAATACCTGAGAATCCACTTTACTACCTCCCAATGTTCTTTACTTGGACTGTTCATATACCTTCTCATAACTCCCACTACATGTGCAATATCTGGTCTTGTGCAAACCATCACATACATCAAGCTACCAATTGCTGATGAATAAGGGACCCTGGACATGTATTCTATCGCCTCCTGTGTCTTGGGACACATTTTCTCAGTTAATTTGAAATGGGTGGCCAAAGGTGTGCTAACTTGTTTTTCATTCTACATTCTAAACCTCTCCAACACCTTCTCTATGTACTTACCCCGAGACAATGTCAATTTGTGATTTTTCCCATCTCTTGTATTCTCATACCGGGGATTTTATTTGCAACACACAAATCCTTCATCGCAAATGAATCAGATAATTTCTTATTGAGCACATTTATATCCTGTATATTAGACCCTACAACAAGCATGTCATCTACATACAATATCAAGATAATATGGCTTCCATTTTCTAGCCTTTTAAAATAAACACAGTGATCATAATGACATATACTATAACCTTGTTCTGTCATAAACCTGTCAAACTTCAAATACCACTCCCTTGGATCTTTCTTTAGGCCATACAAGCTCTTCTTCAACCTTCATACCAAATTCTCCTTCCCTTTGACCTCATACCCTTGTGGCTATTGCATATAAATATCTTCCTCCAAATCTCCATGGAGAAAAAGTTGTTTTTACATCTAACTGTTCAAGATGCAAATCTTCTATTACCACAAGACTTAAAATAGTCCTAATTGAAGTCATTTTAACAATAGGAGAAAATATTTCATCAAAATATATACCTTTCTTTTGTGCAAACCCCTTTACAACAAGTCTAGCCTTCTACTGCTTTTTTCCTCCATATTGTTCCTTCAACTTGTAAACCCATTTACTCTTCAATGCTCTTTTTCCTATAGGAAACTGAACCAAATCCCAAGTCTAGTTATTTACCAAGGAATCCATTTTCTCTTTCATGCCTTGCTCCCACTTATTTTTAGTGTCTACCTGCATTTCCTCTTCATAACATTCCGGTTCACCAGAATCAATCAACAATAAATAATACAATGAAGGAGAGTATCGTTCATGGGGTCTACTTAACCTCATAGATATTCTAACAACATTTGCAGGAGTTTGAGGCGCCTGTTTCTCCTGTTTTTGTACATTTTGATTTTTTGGTACCTTTGGAATTTCTTTTTCAGTGATCTCATCAAGAATTGTGAATTATGGTTTTTCTTTTTCCTGTTTATTTCCCTGCAATTGATCTTTGTACATGACCTTCTCATTGAATATGACATCTCTACTCCTAATGATTTTGTGATTTTCATAATCCCATAAGCGATCACCAAAATCATTAACACTGTATCCAATAAAGGTACACTTCTTGGATTTTTCTACAAGCTTTGTTCTATTTTCTTTATCAATATGGACAAATGCTTCACAACCAAAAGTATTCAAAAAAGAATAATCTACCTTTTTGCCTATCCATGCCTCCTCTAGAAATCTACCATCTAAAGAGATTGAAGGTCCTTTGTTTATTAAGTAAACAACAATATCTACAACATCTTCCCACAATTGTAGGGGCAAACTGGCATGCAATCTCATACTCCTTGCATGCTGCATGAGTGTCCTATTCATCCTTTCTGACACACCATTTTCTTGTGGTGTTACTGAAACTTTCTTCTCTCTACGAATCCCATGGTATGAACATTAATCGTCAAACTCCTTGCTGCAATATTCACCTCCATTGTCTGATTTGAGACACTTTAACCTTTTTCCTATCTCATTCTCAACCAAAGCTTTCCATTTCTTAAAAGTATCAAAACATCATATTTTTGTCGAATGCAATAAACCCAAGTTTTTCTAGTTGCAACATCAATAAAAGTAACATAATAACGAGAGCCACCAAGATATGATACCTAAGTTGGTCCCCATATATCTGTATGCACAAGCTCTAACCTTGCACTCTTCTTTTTGTTTCTAACTCTGAGAAATCTGGATCTCTTCTATTTTCCATAAACACAACGCCCACATAAATCCAAATCAATTTGTTTAAGATATGGCAACAAATTTCTTTTATGAAGTATCTGCATCCCCTTCTCACTCATGTGTCCAAGCCTATTATGCCACAATGTTGTATCCACTCTTGTAGAATCTAAAGACATAGAAGAGTCGGTATTACCAATACATAAATACAATGTACCTACCTTCTCTCCTTTTTCTATCACTAATGATCCTTTGGTAACCTTCCACACCTTATCTGTAAATATGGATATACAACCTTCACTTTCCAACTGCCCTGTTGAAATTAGATTTTTCCTTAGATCTGGAACATGTCTTACCTATTTCAACAACCATTGGTTTCCAGTCCTTTGCTTTATTTTTACCTTTCCCATTCCAACAATTTTTCATGGTGCATCATCACCCAAATGAACCTCTCCAAAATCACCTTGAACATAATCTAGAAAATGTTTCCTATGGGGTGTGGCATGAAATGAATCTTCTAAATCTACTACCCAAGACTCAAAAATATTTTTAAGAACCAAATATCAAGATTGCATAGAAAAATCTCAGAATAAGTACTCAACGCCTTGAAAAAGAGAGAATTTCATATAATAAGCCTCTTCGAGGGGGAAACCTCCTTATACACCACATAAATTTCCAAATACAAGATGATGCAAAATGAAAAGGTCTACTTGGTATATATAGGAGACTAGGAGGTACAATTACAACTAGTGGACCCAAGACGACATAAATAAAATAACTTTACTAATGTAATATGCCCCAATTAAGGGGTAATGTGACACTATTTAGGGCTTAACACGCCCCTCCCCTCTAGACAAGTGTTGTCCTCAACGCTTGAGTAATTCTGGATGCTTATGTATAAAAGAATCATCTTCCCAAGTGGAATCTTTAGCAGGTAGTTTCCTCCACTTAATGAGATACTCTAAAATGGATCTATTCCTCAACTGGCGAATTCTTGTGTTAGTGATAGCTTCAGGCTCCAATATGATTTTTCCTTCCTTGTCAAGTTCTGGAAATATAGTTTGAACTGTAATCTTGTCACCTATAACCTTCTTTAAGCATGAAACATGGAAAGCTGGGTGTACTCATGAAGATGTAGGCAACTCCAATTTGTATGCCATAGTAGCAATCTTTTGCAACACCTTGTAAGGTCCACAGTACTTTGGTGATAATTTATTATCCTTCCTGGCTTGCTTGAGGGACATCTATTTGTATGGCTGTAGTCTTAAAAACATCCAATTCCCTACCTCAAAAATTATTTCACTACGATGTTGATATGCTTTTTGTTTCATGCAATTTTTTTCCATGGTCAGGTTGTCCTTTAAGATTTGGAGAACTTGGTTTTGATGCTCGATGTGATCTTCCACTACTTGAACCTTAGATATTTATTTTAGAGAAGAAGTGATGGAAGGAGGGTGGTATCCATAGAGTTCCATAAATGGTATCATTTTTGTTGCAGTATGAAAGGAAGTGTTATACCACCATTCTGCCAAGGGTAACCATTTGAACTATTGTGTTTTTTTATCAGAGACAAAGAAACAAAGGTAGCCTTCCAGACATTTGTTCACTATCTTAGTTTGTCCATCAGATTGAGGATGATAGGATGATCAATGAGCCAATTGAGTACCCCAAAAAGAAAATAATTATGTCCAAAAATGTTCAGTGAAGATGGGATCTATGTCACTTACAATAATCTTTGGGCTTCCATGTAGCTTTTCAACTGTCTCCATGAATGCGGTGGAAAATGTACTGGCTTTGAAGGGATGAGAGAGTGCACAAAAGTGTGTGTACTTGGTCAGTATATCAAAAGTCACCATGATGAAACTCTTTCCTTAAGACTTCGGTAACCCTGTGATGAAATCCATGGAAACCTCCTCCCAACGCTGACCTGGGATGGCTAATGGTTGTAAAAGACCTGGGGTCTTAATTGTTTCCACCTTATTTTGTTGGTAAAACAAACATTTCGTGACAAACTTTTGAACATCAGTTTTAAGGCCATCCCAAAAAAATTCCATCTTGACCCTATGGTAGGTTTTCAAAAACCATGAGTGCTCTCTTATCGAAGAGGAGTAAAATTCCAATAGTACCTTTTGTTTGATTTGGGAGTTACATAAATATAAGCGATCTTTGTACCATAGTGAATCATTTTTCCATGTAAATGTATATGATGCATTGGAATCCTACTGCAACCTTTGAATGAGAGTCCACATGGTTTTGTCATTCTTCAATTCATCCCTCGCTTCTATTATCCAATCAGGTTGGATGATCAAGATAACACAAAGAAATGCCTCAACATCTTCATCCTTTCTTGAGAGTGCATTTGCCACAACATTTTGCTTCCATTTTTTTATAGATGATTTCAAAATCATAACCCAATATCTTGGTCACCCATTTTTGTTGTTCTTCTGAAGATAGTCTTTGTTCCAAGAAGTATTTAAGATTATCATGATCTTTTTTGACCTTGAAGTGCCTACCTATTAGGTTAGGGCACCATTTTTTCAATGCATGTAGTATTTCCATCATTTCCTTCTCATAAATGGGTTTGTGTAAGTCCTTTCCCATGAGTGGCGAACTTTCAAAAGAAAGGGGCCTTCCTTCTTGCATTAGAACAACACCAATTCCATTTCATGAGGCATCACATTCCACAATAAAGGTTTTTGTGAAGTCTGTTGTGGTCAAGACAAGAGATTTGCACATTGCATCTTTAAGTTGTTCAAAATCTTGAGTTGCCTCTCGAGTCCATGAAAATGAATCCTTCTTAGTTAATGTCGCTAAAGGTGCTACTATTCTTCCATAGTTCTGAACAAACTTGCGGTAGTAACCTGTCAAACCCAAAAATCCTCTAATATTATTCAATGTTTTGGGAATTGTCCAGTCCATCATGGCCTTAATCTTGTTAGGGTCTACCTTGACACCTTCATGAGATACAATATGACCCAAATAATCTACCTCCTTCACCCCAAAGAAAAATTTGGATGGTTTGGCATATAGTTGTTTCTCCTTTAGTAGTTGTAGTACCTTGTCAACATGTCACACATGATCCTCCCAAGACTTGCTATATATTAGTATATCATCAAAAAATACTAACACAAATTTTCAAAGGAAGGGATTGAAAATGGAATTCATCAACACTTGGAATGTGGAAGGTGCATTTGTAAGGCCAAACGGCATGACCAAAAATTCATAATGGCCTTCATGAGTTCAAAATGTTGTTATTGGGATATCTGCTTCCTTCATTCTAATCTGATGATACCCTGAACGAAGATCCAACTTTGTGAAATAGATTTCTCCAAGTAGTTCATCTAGCAATTCACCAATTACAGGAATGGGGAACTTATATTTAATAATGATCTTGTTGAGCTCTCTATAATCTGGACACATACACCATGGGCCATCTTTCTTGTGTACCATTACCACCGGTGTAGAGTAAGAACTTTGGCTAGGTCTAATAATGCCAACCTCTAACATTTCTTCAACCATATGCTCAATTTCACTCTTCTATGCATAAGGGTATCTGTAAGGCATGATGTTAGGAGGAGCACTCCCAAGAATGAGGTGAATAGCATGATCATGATTTTGAGTGGGTGGAAGACCTTTGGGAATATCTTCAAATACTTTGGAATGCTTATCAATGATCCCTTGAAGATCTAGGGGAATATATGGATTAGATGTATGAACATCTAATGAGCATAGTTGTGCAATTACACCCTGATGCCCATTTTTCAATAATTTTTTCATGCCATTAGAGCTTATCACCTTATCGGGTTTCCCTGTGATACCCCTTAAATCAATTTCTTTTTCTTCCAATGGAAATTTTATGAAAAGTTCTTTAAAATTAAAATCCATTGTTCCTAATGATTGTAACCATTGGATTCCTAGTACGACATCATCACCACCCATGGGTATAACAATCATTGGACTATTCATTACATATTCCCCTATAGTAGGATTGATCTTATTTCATTTTCCTGAGCAATTGATAGTTCATCCATCTGCAATCATTACTTGAAACTCTGACGCTGGATATACAAATCAATTGAGAGATTTGGATAATATATAGTGAATGAAATTATGAGTACTACCATAATCAATTAGGACTATTACCTTTTTATTTTTTATATATCCTTCGATCTTGGAGTGCTGATTCCAGCCAATGCATTACATGATATTGTGGGAGTCAACTCTTCAGAAGAAATTGCTTTTATGTTTTCATATTGAGATGGTTCTTGTTCTTCTTCCTCTTCACAATCTATGTAGAATAATTTATTCTCACCACACTTATGTCCCTTACTGCACTTGTTGTCACAATTAAAGAATAAACCTTTTTCTTTTCTTTCCTTCAATTGTTGAGGTGTCAACCTTGTAGGTTGAGGTGTTTTAGAAGAAGGAACATTACCCTCTCGATAGATGTTAGGAGTGGTCCTTCTAGTATCCATAGCCATATTTTTACTTTCAACATTTCTCGCCACCCTGAATGCATTCTCCAATTATTTGGGTTCCCAAAGGTGAACCTCATGTTGAATGTTATCCTTTAAGTTTCCTAGGCTCCATCACTTCATTCACTTTTACCCTTATTATCATATTCCCATTGAAAATTTAATATATTCCTTTCTTTTTATTAAGCTTAAGCTCCCTTATCTTATCCACAATGTCATGTGATGAGCCTCATATGCCCAAAGTCCTTAGAAAAATGGAAAAGGTTTATAATTATTAATATAAATATTTTTATATTAAAATATTTATATTAATATTTAATCCAAAAATAATTCATAATCCCAAGTCAAGTCATGGGCACAAATCTCAATCAATATTAAATTAAAGTGGAAACATCAAAAGGGTGAATGGACAACAACCAATGTTCACCGCGGAGGTTGAAAGTGATCGGGGATTAATCTCCTAAAGTGGTTCTGCAATCCAAACCACTATTTTGATGTTGGGGTACATGTCATCTCTTGGTGGATTGCGTAGGATGGAGTGGTATGGATTAAAACCACTATTCACAAGATCCACAATACCATCGCAATACCATTTATGTATTGGTTTAAATTTATAAATGTGTGGTGTGAATATTTATGAGGTAAATTGAAGATAAATTTTCCAGAAGTATGTTTCAATATAAACCATGGAGTTTCCAATGATATAAAGAAATTTTTCCTCCCTGTGGAATTTTTTTACAGAAGTAAAAATAAAAATTTACAGAGCAGAGAAATAAATGTTTTATGTTATGGAAAGAAATTATAAAGAAGAAAAATGCACATGAACGGAAGATTTGGATAATTGTTTATCCAAAATTTTTACAGAAGTAAAAGGGAAAGATCAAGGGATATTTTCATAGTTTACCAAATATGGTTTCCAAGACATGTTTTTCAAAACCATGAGATTGAATGGGAATGTCAAAATGGAATGTTATAGGTTAAAGAAATATTTTGGAAATATTTTTATCAAAATATTTTATTCCCAAATATTGGAAAATTGATATTTCTTAGGTAGATATGGATAAATAAAATCCTATTTGGAAGAGAACAAGTGACATTTCAAAGAGCATGTGGCAGTCAATGATTTATTTCAGGCACAAAATCAACCAGTCCCAGATTTAAAGGCATCAATTGAGGAGAAAATCAAAATTTCAGGCAGATTTGAAGGCAAGGCAATTAAATGACAATGGATGGCAGAGCTTATCCAAGTGAGAGATCAATGATATCTTAGTTGATGATTTTCGAGAGTATATCATCAGTCAAAGGAATAAGAACATATGTGGCAGTAAAACTCCAAATTTCAAGGAACTAGTTCCGGATTTGATTCCAACAACTTCCAATAGTCTTCATCATTCGATATCCACTGCAACCAATTTTTTTCTTAGTTTATTTTTACTTGATTTTATTTCCAACAAAATAGGAACAATTGCATAATTATTTTTATTATTTAAACTATCAATTTGTATGTAAAAGGGGGGGACTTTCAGCCATAAAGGGTTATTGGACTGTGTATCAATTTGTCAGAACATCCTTATGAATTAATACATAAGTATTGTGCTTTTGGAGGCAAAGATTCATCATGGTGTTGTTCTCAGTGTGTTTTTCCTATTAATGCTTATCTCCATTATTGTTTGTTCTTTCTAGTATTTAGATGAGAGTAAATGTTTGGAATTCATATACATTTTATGCTCCATTCATACTATAAATACTTGTTCAAGTGTTAAGGATTTCATTTTCAGAATTAATCTATATTTGATGCTCTGTCCACGACGATCTATCTCCTTTCTATTTTTCTTCTAAAGTTTCATTAAGAACTCACCCTTTGTTAGGTGATCTTAGTGTAATGGATTGTCCTTTCCTCTTTTCCGTTTCCATCCAAATACTGATCATTTGTTGAAGAAAAATACTTACTTTGCCTTTGATTTCTGAGAGTACACCACCAACTATTGACTCAATATTCTTAAGTTCAGGCTTTTACCCCATTTCCCAATGGTTTCCTTCTCTTGTTTTTCCTACCAACACTTTTTAAAACAAAAACAAAACATGCCCTATTGCAGAATCTGACCTCTGTGTGCTCATTTCTAAATATTTTTGAGTATTTTCAGTGCTTACCTATTTTAGAGAGCCCTCTCTATTTTTATAGGTCAAAATACAACCCAAATTTGGTTTGATGTT
This sequence comes from Picea engelmannii, assembly GCA_009831015.1. Lineage (NCBI taxonomy): Eukaryota > Viridiplantae > Streptophyta > Pinopsida > Pinales > Pinaceae > Picea > Picea engelmannii. Next base: position 99,336 of record ML781267.1, read on the forward strand.
ACCTTGGGTTTTATTTGATACAACCCAAATAAATTACTAAGTGATAACAAGAACCAAGGGTCGAGTGCCCATTTATAATTTTGGGTGTATTGAGAAATAAATGCAAATGGGCGGAAAGGATTAAACCGACAGAGTGGGTGAAAATTCCTCCGATATGCATTGGAGGACTTGGTATGAAGGGTGTTAGTGTTCATCAGAGGAGAAGGAAACAACTCCTCTGGTTTGAATGGAGGAGTTCATACGAACTCCTCCGATCAAATCAAATAATTTAATATAAAGTCATGCGACATAAAGGACCTTTCAGAGGAGAAAAACATGAAGTGGGTTGATGGTTATCGACATGGTTGGAGGGAACTATTTTGATGTACATCAAAGGATTTTTTGGTAACTCCTTCGATGTACATAAGAGGAGTTTACAAAAACTTGCCCAAAATCCAAAGATTTAACTTAATATTTTCTCAACTATTTAAATTTGAAAGATACATATTTGGCTGAAAAGTGAAGCTTGAAGTAGCATGCTTAGAGTGGGAGGAGAAAAAATCAAGAAGATGGAAGTCAAAGAGTTTTTAACGAAAAAAAAAGGGGCTCAATTTTCTTGGAGGGGATTTGCAAGTAAATTACAAGAAAATGGAGGGTTGTTGGCTCCTGGCACAACAAACCACTAGATGAAAAAATCTTCACAAGTATGTAGATAGGGGAATCAATGATACTCCATATGTGCTCTGAGCTCGTCCTTCATTTCCATCACCTAGTGTTTGAAACTATCCATCTTGGCACTCAAGTACCATAGGACAATTGATGCTCCTATCATCCCGTCGACAAAATTCCTCACTTGTCCTCTTTCCAGGGTAGTTATTTGGAGAATGTTGGCCTCAAACTTACTATCATGCTAAAAAAGTTGCTTGAATATATCATTAAGGTCAACAAAACTATCAGGCATATCGAACTATGGAAGTTGAATGTCTCTCATTTTCTAATTTATCTTTTCCCAATTCCCAAGACACTCTTCCCACCTATCCTACATTTTCCTCCTCGGTTCCACCACCAACTACATCCAATACTCATCCACTTTTTAGAATTTTTCTTGGATGTCATCTATAAGTGTTCTTATTCCATTTTCTTCTTCACCTCAACCCTTTTGAATTTCCCTAATGTAGTCGATCTGCACCAACATTTTGTGTGCCCTTTCGAACCATCTCAACATATATTTGTGTTATTAGCCATAGAAAGGTCTCTTCTTGGTAGCTTACAACCCGATCCATAAAGATATCCATTTCCATCTTAAATTGGTTGTATCCTTCTTGGAGCCCATCTCTTATAAAATTATCACTCGAGTGATGTCCCGATAGTATTCAACCTAGTGTTTAAGATGTTCCATCTCTCTCCTCATAGACTCTTTTGCTATGTCAATGGTGGCACTAGGTATGGCCATCCTAGCTCCTAGTAGTTCACTTAATTTGGACCGCTTGGCATCAAACAAGGTTTCCTCTTTAGTAATCACTACCACACTAGCCAAAGTAAGTGTTAGGTAGCTAGAGAGGTAGTAGAGGCCATCCAATGTAAGGTGGACTAGGTCCACTATATTATTAAATAAAGACCACTATGGTAGTTAGACATAATAAATGGGTAGTTAGATATAATAACTGTAAGAGGACTTCTTAGAAGGTTATTCTTCTAGAAGATTCCTCCTCTAGAATTTTCTTAGGTGATGGTAGCACTATATAAAGGGGTTGAAGCAATGTAATGGGATATGAAGATAAGTATTGTATTGTGAGTGGGAGATCAATAGGAGGATGCCCCCTTGAAGAGGCAAGTGAACAGGAGAGGATCCCTTCCATAATAGGATCCATTGTATGGTGTTTCTCTACCTCAAGGGTTTTGATATAATAAAGTGGTGGTTTTCTATATTGTTCCATATATCTTGTGTGGTGATGGAATGTTAGGTAGATGAATAGTAGAGGATCCCTTCTATAATAGGATCCATTGTATATTGTTGCCCTACTCGAAGGGTTTGATAATAATAAGTGGAGATTTATTCTTTATTGTCTCTGAATATTTGTGGTATTTTGTATTCATGTCTTTGGTACTTAACAATTGGTATTAGAGCACTTTCCTTGGTGCTAGCGGGAAAATCCCCCCTTTAACTATACCAGGGTTTAAGATATAGACAGAGCGAATGTTCGTCTAAAAATCAATCTAGTTTCTACTCTACCCCAAACATACCAAAATAAATGAAAAGAAAGAAATAAGAGAGAACATTGGTAACTATACCTTTTATCCCATGTCTGGCGATGATCTCCTCAAGCTCTATAGTTCCAAATACTGCAAGTCTCCTCCCAAGGCTGACCTACATCCAAAACTAGGAAAACAAGGACTATAAGCATGCTACTTCTATTCATAAATTAGGGTTAGATATCAAATGCTATGCATACATCAAATAAAATACACAAAACATCATCATTTGGGACAAGGAAAAGAGATTCTTTTATTCATCAAACAAAGACTGAAACTTACAATCTGTGTCGGCCACTATTCCGCAAACCTGGCCTGGGCTCCTCTTTACAATGCTCCAAGTGCACCTTCAATAGGTCTCTTCTCTTAATCTTCTGATCACCTCAAGGGAAGAGAATGGATTGAATGGAAGAAGAAGGGGCTGAAGAGGGAATGTTGAGGCAGTAAATAAAAAAAGGTAGCAAATGCTTGGGCAAGGAAGGCAAGTGAAATTGGGCAGAATTTCACCGTTCTTATGCTTCTCCTTGAAATGAGACCTCAACACCTCCTTTTACATGACAAAAGGATGGTTATTCGGTTGGGGGACATGCTATAGTAAGTGAATTGGTTCAAAAACCTCCAATAGCCTGTGAATTTCACCGAATTCCTCACAACTTTTTAATTTTTGCAACTTTTGCAAGCATACACGACTTGTTTAGTTTGCAACAAGCGTATGTACGTGAGTTGTCTAGCATGCAACAAGTGTATGCACACGGGCTATAGTAGTGCAGGGCATGTACATGCTCTAAAAAATGGTTTTTTCAGTAGAGCTTCTTATCAATGATTTGGAAAATTATGCAATAAAGAGGTCCAATTCCATGTATGCATGAGTAGGGAATTTTAGGGCTATAACACTTGGAAAACATTGTGGGAAAATGTTTTTATTTTTTTTGCAGATTTGTTTTTTCGAAGAAAAAGAAGAAGAGGGCCACAACATTCTAGATGATTTCTGTAGGTTTTGGTGAAAAAATTGTAGGAAATGGTTGTATATATGAGTTCCTCTTAGAAAAAAACCCAAGTTAAAAAAAAATCGTCCGAAACGGAGTCCGAGAAGTAAATTTATTTACATTTTAAAATCTGTAATTTTCAAGGTTTTTTCTGTGGACGGCTGCGTGATTTTTCTAATTTTTGTAGCATATAGAGCTGAATTTTCCAAAAAAAAACTACATATCTGAGTTCCTCTCACAATTTAACCCAAATTCAAAAAAAAATTCATCCAAATCAGAGTTATAGAAATGAAGATATCGCTGATTTAACATCATCCATTTTTGGGGGTTTTCGTGATGACAACGGGACTACATAGTCCATAACTTTTCATAGGGTGCTTAGATTGGTACAAGATCAGACCCATTAGATAAATAATTTCCATAGCTTTCTTTTGGTATATTTTATGTGGTGTTTCTAATGGATGTTCACTCTCAAACCCTTAAGGAAATTATACACATAATTGAAGCATTCAAATCCCAAATGCATGACACATTACATAACTTTCAAGAAGGTTTCATGGATGGTTTTCGTAGTATTCATGAATCCTTGGAGAGCATCGAGGAGAAATGTACTTTGGTGAACATCATGGATGAATATCATCAAGAAGTGTATGCATGGTATGATTTTGAGGACGACTGTGATGAGTAGTATATGGATAATTGTCATTTATGGGATGAAAACCACTTCCATCTTCTATTTGATGACTCCACTCCCCCTCAGGTAGAGAACTTATTGGAGAGTAAACAAGATCATTCTCTACATATTCTTCTTCAATTTCATTATTATCCATTCACAGTGAATGCATTTTTTATTGGTTCTAAATATTTTGATCCACATGACCAGTGCCAATCTTTAGAGCATCATTTTCAGTTGGTTCCCAAGTTCCAATATCTTCAGCGTGGAGTTCACATGAGAACCTAGACATGCAACCCAGGTTCACAGTGACAGTTCAACTACTTCAGCATAGTGGCTCAGATTTATACATGGGACCTTGGTTCTTCAGTATTCTTCAAAATTATGGTCCACAATTATCCATGGGACCCTTGTATATGGTTTTCCATCCTCATAACAAGCATTGCGGACAACACTTTCATAAGGGGGATGTAATTTTAGGTAGCTAGAGAGGTAGTGGAGGCCATCCAATGTAAGGTGGACTAGGTCCACTATATTATTAAATAAGGCCCACTATGGTAGTTAGATATAATAAATGGGTAGTTAGATATAATAAATGTAAGAGGACTTCTTAGAAGGTTCTGCTTCTAGAAGATTCCTCCTCTAGAATGTTCTTAGGTGATGATAGCACTATATAAAGGTGTTCAAGCAATGCAATGGGATATGAAGAGAAGTATTTTATTATGAGTGGTATCTCAATAGGAGGAATCCCCCTCGAAGAGTCAAGTGAACATGAGAGGATTCCTTCTATAATATGATCCATTGCATGGTTTTTCCCTATCCTAAGGGTTTGATAATAATAAGTGGAGATTTATTCTATACTGTCCCTGAATATTTGTGGTATTTCTGTATTAAGGTATTTGGTGCTTAACAGTAAGTCTTATCTTCTTGATATTTATTTTAACCACAACCTGTATCTTTTTGTCATATGCTATAGCCTAGAAATCGACTACCTTATCAACTGGTTATGGGATTTGCTAGTCACCCCATGATAGAATACTTTGTAAACTACCTGGAGTGTGAAAACGTTCTAAGGCTAGTCCCTTACCTTTGTCACTTGTTGGTATCGAGTTATTGAAATTTTCTTCCTCTTCACCTATTGTATGCTCTTGGCCTGCGGATGTAGAAGGTTTCTCTATACTATTGATTGTTTTAGCTTCTGCATCTGCCGGTAATTCCTTTTCCTGCTTGGTGTAAAAACTATTCTCAACTACATTTTCTATTGTTTCTACCAACAATGGTGTTACCTCATTTGGTGAGGGAGAAGTTGGAGGTTCCATAGTTGTCTCTTAATCTAATGGTGCAATACTTTGCCTTTCATGGTCCTTTCTTTCAACTGTGATTTCCCCAAGTTGTGCTTCACGATCCATATTGTTTCCATTCCCTTCCCTTTATGGGGTATTTTTCTCTGGGTTGGATTCATCATCGTCACTTTTGTTATGTTCTTCTTGAGATTATTTTTCCTATAAAGGTTTTGATTCTAGTTCTTGTTAATCTATGCTATTTTTACCTGTGTCTGACATCTCTGTTTTCTCTACTTGTTGTGATTCTTGGAGTGACAGAGTGTCTTGTGTCTCTGTGGAATCCTAATTGATAATAGAGATAACTCAGTTTTCTATATTCTCATTGTCATAATCGTAAATAATTATCAAATCTATGATTATCGGTGCTAATGTGTTTATGCTTCGTGTCTCTTTAGAGGTCACAACTATCAATTCAGGATCTGGTTTCCCTACTTGTACATGTTCCACATATGGATGATCATTTTCTCCCCCAGGTGAGGTTTCTCTTGGGGGTGTTTTATCTCCTTCTCCCATATGTACATCTACTAGGTTTATTATCGGTGGCCCTAGTACTTGAATTGTGGGAGTTTCCTCATGTTCACAAAATACCCTGTCATCTTTTGTTAAGAGCCTTTGTGCTTAAGATCTTCTTGTTTCTTTCTTTGCATTTTCACTTTGTGCCCATACAACTGCTTTGACTATTTTTTCTATCAACTCCACTTTCTCAACCATTGACATGGCCTTAAATCAAGTTAGTTCTAGCTTGTCTTTCCTATGAAGGAAATCCTCCCAATCTTTTGCATTCTCAGTGAAAATTTCATCCTCAAAGATGTCATGGGAATATGGCCAATGAGATACCACTTGAATGACATGTCGAGACACTAAGTTCTTGGGATCATGCTTCTGGAATCTGCCTATGTAAAACCAATAGTTGAAATGGTTGAGACCTTCTTCCCTATCCTGCATAGTGTCTTTTACAAAATAGTAACCGATGTAGAAACCATAAGGAATAAATGATCTTTTATTATCCTTCACCAAAGAGGCAGTGAATCCTTGCAAAATAGTCTAGTAGCAAATCTCTCCAAGTACCATCCTATATGGTACATAAGATGGTAGCAAGTTTGGGGCCCTAGTGGCTCCAAAGATCCTTATATAAGTGTTTTTTTCCTCCAAATACCAGTGTCCTATCCTTGATATGACCTTCTTTGTTTCTTTTGAAAGTATTTGGCATATTTTTTTTAAAATAAGGGAGTATACCCTGGCCAAGAATTCATCACAGATCACAACATTGGATTTCTTATACCTATTTTCCCATAACCTACTAAAATACACATGGATAGGTAATTCCAAATTATTCCAGGTTAAGCCTAGTCCTGGAAATGCGTTTCTTGCACATATCACATATAATAAATATGATGCCATAAAAAATGAAGGTGCTTCTATTGTTTTCAATTTCTCATATTTCTCTACTCTGATGCTTAATTTCTTTGAAATAATGGAACCCCAATTGAACACACTTCCATACATGGCTATAGTATATGCCAAGGACATCCACGCTTTTGAAAACTTGGAGAAATCCATTTCTCCATATAATCAACATATCAAGACCATTAGAAACATATAGGATTCTCTAATATTTATAGTGTTATACCATCCTGAGGATATTTTCACGAATTTCTTGTCCTCCTTCGACCAAGATGCCAATATTTGACTCGTATTGTGGTTTTCATAAAATTTGACCATGAAATTGGTGTTAAGCCTAACTTCAGGATCTCTATGCTTGTAATATTTGTTTACCTCCACCAGCAGAAAAACACCAATACATTGTTTGTTTACATCATTTATTAAACACTTATCAACATCAACATGGTTTATTATCCACTCTAGGGATTCTATACAAGAAAAAATAGGGGTCTTGGATAACACCATGTATAACAACGATAGTTTGATGTTCTGAAAAACCAAGTTATCCAATACCCTTACTTTTGGATCATTATGAGTAGTAAACTAAGGAAAATATTCACTATGAATCTTTTTATATAACTCAAGCTAGGTGGGAAGAGGTACCTTGGATGTCGTTCTTGGGTCTGTGTCTCTGTAGAGTAGTGGTGGGGTTGTAGGTTTCTTTTGTGACATTTAGATTGCTGGCTCTACCTTGGGTTTGGGTTCTAATTCTCCAACAATAGTTGGAATTCAATCCTCACCAACCCACACATGTTTCCCCTTCAATGTATTCAGTGATTGACAGGTGGTTGGTCGATGAGGAGGCATTTTTATGCAACAAACAACGTCACGAGATTCATAAATTACTAGCAATTACGAGAAACACAACATCTTTCAAATAAAATTAACGATACCCAAGTGTTAAGAAAATGTTATAGTTTTGATACTTACTAGTCTCGACCGAGAACCTCGAAATTGACAAGAGCTAATACGAATAGGAACCACGCCTGGTTCTTGGGAGAATTTCGACAATGCGAAAGCTCTCAACATCTTGATGAATGAAAATGTTACCAAAATAAACATATTTGGGATGCTTATACCTCTCCTTGCAAGTCCCATCCTGCATTAAATGTTATCGATACAATGAAATCCCTTTGGATGTTTGTTTTTAAATCTGTTGTCTTTTCCATTCTATGAAATTAATACATTACATCAATAAAAGGTGCAAAATGACCATTATTCAATTTATCGATGATTTTGAATTCTAAGAAGCTCATGTGCGATGAGATTAAGATAGAAGATCGAGGGGCACATTCACCTATGGTCAAAATATTCTACATCGAAGTTTAATCAGTGATCCCGACGAAGGTGTGCATTGGAAACTTTGTCTGTGCAATTTATCATGGTGCATTTTTAAAGATGTTGGCATGGATTACACATTAAGCAGAGTGGCATTCATAGATTCCCTATGATAACGTGGCTTGTCTGAATAGGTCAAAATCATGGGATAACGCTCAACACATGATCATTTTTCCTAAACACATGAGGTGCTTCAATATCCATGGTGTAGGTTATGGATGGTCTAGATCAAATGTGGGCGTAGCATGAACAATCTAGATCACCACTCATTTCACCGAAATTAGCCATCGACGATTTTTTTCATGAATTGAATAGTATACATGGCTATAGTATACGCCAAGGACATCCACGCTTTTGAAAACTTGGAGAAATCCATTTCTCCATATATTCAACATATCAAGACCATTATAAACATATAGGATTCTTTAATATTTATAGTGTTATACCATCGTGAGGATATTTTCATGAATTTCTTGTCCTCCTTCCACCAAGATGCCAAGAGTTGACTGGTATTGTGGTTTTCATAAAATTTGACCATGAAATTGGTGTTAAGCCTAACTTCAAGATCTCTATGCTTGTAATATTTGTTTACCTCCACCAGCAGAAAAACACCAATACATTGTTTGTTTACATAATTTATTAAACACTTATCGACATCAACATGGTTTATTATCTACTCTAGGGATTCTATATAAGGAAAAATAGGGGTCTTGGATACCACCATGTATAACAACGACAATTTGATGTTCTGAAAAAACAGGTTATCCAATACCCTTACTTTTGGATCACTACCCTTATTTTTGGATTACTGAGAGGGGGGGGGGGGNAATCCAAGTGTTATATCAATGAAGCATTATCATCCAATAATTGCAGAGTAAATAAGCAATGAACAAATGAACAAACATACACATACACAGTACACCAGTGTTTTACGTGGAAACCCAAATCGGGAGAAAACCACATATTGTTTTTTCTTATATGTATTGAAGAATTACATTCATTGGAAGCACCAACTTCCTTTTTTTTCTAGATGCAACTGGAAGGAGGCTCCAACCCCCTATTTTCTCAGGCTACAACCTGAGGGAAGCTCCAACTCCCTAATTCTCTGGCTACAACCAGAAGGAGGCTACAACCCCCTATGTTCTCCGGCTACAACCACCTGTCCTTGCATCATCCTGCCACCCTGAAGTAGAATTGTAATGATGGAACCACTGTCAACCTGTCACTGTGAGATATACCGCTATAAACCTATACCAATAAATCTGAACCATGCATCAACCTGTACCTCAACCTGTACCATAAACAAGTGCGTCAACCATGCACCAACCTGTACCAAATAACCTGTAATCAACCTGTACCATAAACAAGTGCATCCAACCATGTACCAAGTATGTACCAATCATGTGTCAACTACTCATCAACTATGACTCATCAATATGTACAAACATCATCAACTATACACCTCATGTATGTTCCAACTCATCAAATACTTGTTTCAACCATGTACTCAACATGTACCTCAACCAAAAGCCCTCATCAATTTCATCATCCAAATATGATTTGTAGCTCTGTAATAGACCTGATGTATATGATCACATTCCTACAAACCTTCATTAACTTCAACAATAAGAGACTATCATTTTCATCAAACTTTTCTTTAGTCTCACATACCTAGTTTTGGATTAGTCAACAACCCTAACTTGAAGTAATCATAACTTTGTACCTGTAATGTATAAAGATCTGAAACTGATACAAAATGTTATTCAGTGTGTTTAATGCAATTCCTCCAGGTGTCACTACTTGGAACCTCTCATAAAATGAGTTATAGAAAAAATGGCATACCTTGCTGAATTCTATCTTATTCTAGAGAGCGACCTTGTAGAGAATTCCCCACATGGAATATTTTTTGAATTGATCTAAAAATGTTACACAACATACTACAGACTGTACCCTAACCAACACATTTGGTTTCACTAAATTTGGATCTGTTATGAAGAATTTATGACGTTTTTACTCGAAATACCTGTTTTTGACTAGTTTCAGGACTAGCCACAAACCCTATTTTCCACGGAGTGTAACTCCAAAAATACAATGACCCACAAGACAAATTGTTTACCACAGATACTTGGATATGTTTTCTCAATGGAATAGAAATTTCACGGTCTGAATCATTATATAAAACAAGTTATAGCGAAAATGGTGAGATGACCTATAAATAACATACCTTTGAAAGCACCATCAAAAGAATTTATCCTTCCTTGCATTTCGGCCTTCTTTTCTTCACCTTTCCTCAGAATTTCAGCTTATATATCCTTGGTTACCTTAGAAACCTATAGATATTCAATATGCTCAAGTGTGATTAAAATGAGAGACCATTGCCTCTTATTTATACTCTCAAAGTAGCTTCCTTAAAAACATCTTCTAGGTCACTTGGCCCCACTTTCCTTATTTTAGGGTTAACCCACTTCTAATTTCTCCATTAAATTTATTATTGAAATAATTTATTTTTTATTCACTTTGAATTACAATACACTCATTACTTCACTTTATTATTTACCTTTTAAAATATCTTAAACCACTTTGACTACTTTGACCTTTTGGGGCTTCTAGATGACATATGAAGGTCCTCCAACTTCGTAAGGCCATAACTCTCAAACCATGAGGAATTATGTGATGTTCCACATACCACCAGAAATGGAATGACATGTAATATACATATAGAATAGTATTATCTGAAAATATATCATAACTCATAACATTATCCATCAAACAAACTTGGGTCCATTACCCAAACCCGGGGTCTCCAACTTCTCATGGCCATAACTCTCTAACCGTGAGGAGTTATGTGACGTTACACATACCACCGGAAATGGAATGACAAGCACTATCCATCTAGGATAGTTTAACTAAAAAATTCATTTTCCTTCATCTCATTATTCCACAATTAAGCATGGGTTCTCTTACTCTGCAAAGCGTCTTCCCGTGAGGGATTTCACCATAAGGGGACCAATTTGGAGTTCATCCATATTTACTTCTTATCAACCATGAAAAGACAATAATGAGTCATATTTACATCAAACAATCTTGGGTCCATTACCCAAACCTTTGTGCTATGGGGCTTTCTTCAAGGGTTGACATCAATAACAACCAACCTTAATAAAAAATCTCCCCCTTTGGCATTGATGACAACACTCTGATGAAATAATGAAATAATATCACTCATGCTCCCCATGTGTAACACACCCACTACAAAAATCAAAATTTTCATCAATTTCTCGAGGATCAAAATCCCCGAAATACTCACGGGGGCCTAGCGTCAGCTAGTTCCTCATGTGTTCACCTCCATGTGGTTTTGGGTCATGACTATGGGCCGAACTAGTACGAAGTCTCTTCGCACTTTGCAACTGAGTGCTACCAGAACATCGAGTCTTTCGACTCTGCAAATCCTGAAGCTCGAAACAACGAAACCCCGAACCCTGACAGGGCTAGCGAATGGAAAGTTTCCCTCCAAAGGGAGATCGATGACTGTAAGCCTCCCCTGATTCAATGGTATGGATCCTTCCGAGGTTTCAGTATTCAGGAGTTTGAAATGTAATGACTCCAAGACTCTTTGTCATTCAAATCTCCAAATTCTGTTATGGGAATTTGTGTAAGAGATCGACGGCTCTTAAGAGTGTGGATCCAATGGTCCATGGGATTTTGAGACTTTTCCCTGAACTCTGACCACTCACCATGTATCTCCTTTGATGGACAGTTTAAATTCCTTCGAGACTTCTATTTTCTATTACTAAGCACGTCGAGATTTCGAGTATCGGGATTTCATGATTTGCGAAGGCAAGGTTTCTTGCCCTTTGGTTTCCCGGATGCCGAAATGCCGACCGACAACCACGTGTCCCTCCAATGGACGACGATGACCTTTAGCCAAGATCAACGGTCGTGGTATTTTTGGGATGATCAATGGTCACGATCAAATCCCAGCTTTCCTTAATCTCATTCACACCTCATGCCATTTCAGGGTTTCGGTGATCAGGATTTCGTGACTCACAAAGACAAGGGTTCTTGCCCTTTGGTTTCCCGGGTGCTGAAACGTCGAAGCGCTTACCAGCAGCCACATGTACTCTATAGATGGATGGTCTAGGTACTTCCATTGACCATGGGGTCTACGGTCCTAATTCCTTCATCTCTTGCAAGGGTAAAAAGGGTCGTGGCATTAAGGTCTACGTCTCTTCCTCAAATCTAACGGTTGTTACAGACCTTGGAACCTTCAAGAGGATCACGTTCATGCATTACTTACAAAGGCGGAGAGGGGTCGAGGTACTATCGTCCATGATTCTTCCCCACATCTAATGGTTTTTATTGACCTTAGATCCTCCGAAAGGATCTCGTGACACGTGGCCTCCCTTAATCGGATGGACCAGATCTATTTCAGGATTTTCACCATGGAGTGTCCCAATCTCTTGTCATGAGGACTCCCAAATTCTCAAAATCTGAAACCCCGATACCGACTCTTCTTTCGGGACTTTTGCCCCTATTCACGAGGGATTAACCCTCATGTATCTCCTGATAGATCCATCGGCTGTCGGGTTTTCTAACTAAGATCTGACGGTTCAGATCATCCCATGCTGTGCACTCTCCTACTGCTCCCTGGACGTGGAAAAACCAACGATCCAGATACTTTCACAGACCTTGGGGATCTACGGTCCCGATTTCTTCGCTACTCATGAAGATAAAGGAAAAGGGTTAAGGCATGTAACGTCCTCATTTCTTCCTCCAACCTAACGGTCGTGAATGACCGCAAATCTTCCAATGGGATCTCGTTCGTCGGTCAAAACCTATCCCTATGTTGCTATTTCAGGATTTCAAGAGAATCATTCTTCCTCGTACAGGGTTACTAAGACCTGCACCTTCAAATCCTTTTCCAGGTTCTTGGTAATCTCTCCAAGAAGGGTATCTCTGTGGGGAGGTCTATTTTGGGTATTCCTGGGGACGAATAAGGACATAGATTTCCCAAAAGCAGACTTGAGGTCCAAATTAATACAATATGCGTATATATATATATATATATATATATATACAAATCTATCTATAACATAATCCATACGTGGTCCTTCCAGTGAAAGCATGCAACCACCATTTTTGATCAAAACACTACACATACAGTGTTATACTCAAACCATTCACAAACTGCACAGACTATGAGCATACATGTCAGCATATAAATTTCAAGATGCAATATGTAAAACACTTATCAGAAATAACACCGGATGTGATTGAAACTGCTGAGAGGGGTGCTCGTTTCCACCCAACTGTAGGCTTAGTGACTCCCAATGGATTTACCATTAGCCACCCCGAGCTGAGACCACGATGCTGCGAGACTGCGTCTCTGTTTTCCAGTGATCGAGAATGAAGGTTACTCTCCTTCTTCTCTGCTATCACTCACTCTGTATTTTATAGAGTTCTCTTCCTCTTTCCCTCACGCCTTCCCTTGATCGCCCACATTTCTTGCCTTTTCTCTGTTCGACGAGGTTGCGTGGCACGATTTTCCTCGCAGTGGTTAGGTCTGAGGACTCTACGGATGGGCGGTTCACCCCCATCCCTCATTACTCATGAGGAGCCCTTTACCTACCAACCTGATGAGTCATTTAATTCGGGGCCAGCGAGCTGCTCTTGGTTCTCCGGGCTAGTGAAGTCCAAATACGATATTGGTTTCGGTGGAAGTTAACGCCACCATTCTAGGTGCCTTCCACCACCTTTCTCCAACCATCGTGGTCTCTTTTTCAGCATATCCCCTCTCAACAGTCCTGCAATATATATATTCATAATATTATTCACATTCATCGACCTTTTTCACAAGGTCCATTCACATCACACATTCACATTTTTGGGTTTGCCACAATTCTTGGCCAGTATAGTTATTTTTACAAACTGGAGGAAACAGGGTGTTACACCATGGAACCATGCCTCTATCCTCTGTATATGGTAAATTTTCCTCTGTCCTCTACATATGATAAATCTGCCCCCCCTGGAACCATGCCTCTGTCCTCTGCATCTGATAAATCTCTCTCCCTTTTTCATCAATGGCAAAGGTATATTTCAATCCGAGGCTTCTCCCCCTGACTAAACTGTCCTCTTATGGCGCTTCCTCGTGTACATCTAAGACATATAAGATAAGCATTCAAAAAATTTCAAAAAGCATTCATTTTGGAGTAGAAATAACTCCAAGTCTTTGGCGAAGATATTCAAAGGCTTCCCGTGGAAGTGTTTTTGTAAAGATGTCTGCCACTTGTTCTTTTGTGCCCACATACTCAACTCTAATGTTCTTTTTTGCAACATGTTCTCGTAGAAAGTGATACTTGATTGGAATGTACTTCGTCTTGGAGTGCATCACCGGGTTTTTTGAGATACTGATGGCACTTGTATTATCACAATATATTGGAATGGGCTCATCATACTCAACCTGTATATCTGTCAAAGTTTGTTT
>ML781267.1:120509-148859 GCA_009831015.1 Picea engelmannii
TTTGTATTCACTTTGAATTATAATACACTCATTACTTCACTTTATTATTTACCTTTTAAAATCTCTTAAACCACTTTGACTACTTTGACCTTTTGGGGCTTCTAGATGACATATGAAGGTCCTCCAACTTCGTAAGGCCATAAATCTCAAACTGTGAGGAGTTATGTGACGTTCCAAATACTACCAGAAATGGAATGACATGTACTATCCATATAGAATATTATTATCTGAAAATATATCATAACTCATACCGTTATCCATTAAACAAACTTGGGTCCATTACCCAAACCTAGGGTGTCCAACTTCTCATGGCCATAACTCTCTAACCGTGAGGAGTTATGTGACGTTCCACATACCACCAGAAATGGAATGACAAGAACTATCCATCTAGTATTGTTTACCTAACAAATTCATTGTCCTTAATCTCATTATTGCACAATTAAGCATGGGTTCTCTTACTCTGCAAAGCGTCTTCCTGTGAGGGATTTCACCATAAGGGGACCACTTTGGAGTTCATCCATCTTTACTTCTTAGCAACCATGACAAGACAATAATGAGTCATCTTTACATAAAAAAATATTGGGTCCATTACCCAAACCTTTGTGCCGTGGGGATTTCTTCAAGGGTTAACATCAATGACAACCAACCTTAATCAACATTCCATACATGGCTATAGTATACGCAAAGGACATCCACGCTTTTGAAAACTTGGAGAAATCCATTTCTCCATATAATCAACATATCAAGACCATTAGAAACATATAGGATTCTCTAATATTTATAGTGTTATACTATCCTGAGGATATTTTCACGAATTTCTTGTCCTCCTTCCACCAAGATGCCAAGAGTTGACTGGTATTGTGGTTTTCATAAAATTTGACCATGAAATTAGTGTTAAGCCTAACTTCAGGATCTCTATGCTTGTAATATTTGTTTACCTCCACTAGCATAAAAACACCGATACATTGTTTGTTTAAATCATTTATTAAACACTTATTGACATAAACATGGTTTATTATCCACTCTGGGGATTCTATACAAGAAAAAATACGGGTCTTGGATACCACCATGTATAACAATGATAGTTTGATGTTCCGAAAAACTAGGTTATCCAATACTGTTACTTTTGGATCACTATGAGTAGTAAACTAAGGAAAATATTCACTATGAATCTTATTATATAACTCGACCTAGGTGGGAAGAGGTACCTTGGATGTCATTCTTGGGTCTGTGTCTCTATAGAGTGGTGGTGGGGCTGCAGGTTTATTTTGTGACATTTAGATCACTGGATCTACCTTGGGTTTGGGTTCTAATTCTCCAACAATAGTCGGAATTCAAGCCTCACCAACCCACACATGTTTCCCTTTCAATGTCTTCAGTGATTGATAGGTGGTTGGTCGACGAGGAGGCATTTTTATGCAACAAACAACGTCACGAGATTCATAAATTACCAGCAATTATGATAAACACAACATATTTCAAATAAAATTAACGATACCCAAGTGTTAATAAAATGTTATAGTTCTGATACTTACTAGTCTCGACCGAGCAACTCGAAATTGACAAGAGCTAATACAAATAGGAAACACGCCTGGTTCTTGGGAGATTTTCAACAATGCGAAATCTCTCAACATCTTGATGAATGAAAATGTTACCAAAAGAAACATATTTAGGATGCTTATACCTTTCCTTGCAAGTCCCATCCTGTATTAAATGTTATCGATACAATGAAATCCCTTTGGATGTTTGTTTTTAAATCTGTTGTCTTTTCCATGCTATGAAATTAATACATTACATCAATCGAAGGTGCAAAATGACCATTATTCAATTTATTGTTTATTTTGAATTCTAAGAAGTTCACGTGCGACGAGATTAAGATTGAAGATCGAAGGGCACATTCACCTATGGTCAAAATGTTCTACATCGAAGTTTAATCATTGATCCCGACGAAGGTGTGCATTGGAAACTTTGTTTGTGCAATTTATCATGGTGCATTTTTAAAGATGTTGGCATGGATTACACATTAAGCAGAGTGGTGTTCATATCTTCCCTATGCTAATGTGGCATGTATGGATAGGTCAAAATCATGGGATAACACTCAACACATGGATCATTTTTCCTAAACACATGAGGTGCTTCAATATCCATGGTGTAGGTTATGGATGGTCTAAATCAAATGTGGGCATATCATGAAAAATATAGATCACCACTTGTTTCACCGAAATTAGCCATCGACGATTTTGTTCATGAATTGAATAGAGTGGTCATGTGTCCTGGTCTTCCAATGTTGACGAGCTACTTTTCATCGATGAAAAATATGTGCTTTAGGACTTGTGTCATTGAACATGTTCCTTTGTGGTGACCGATGTGGCATCGACGTCGGTGAAGGGCCTACTCATTGGATTTTTTTCGAGATAATTCATTACTCACTGACAACCGATGTTCATTGGCATCAGTGAATTCCTCACCTTGTTTGTGCCCCTTAGATTTTTCCCCAATGATTTTTCTTATTCCTTTTCTTCTCTCCTCCAGGTTGTTGATGATTATTTGGTTGCATGGACTACATCAAATTATCCTTGGAGGTATGGGAAGGAACTACAATAGTTTGAATATTAGTTCCAGAATGTTATAGTCCAAAAATTCCCTAGCTATGCATACATGGCATTGGCCTTTTCACTTACACAATTTTCCAAATGACTGCTGACGATGTCTCTTAAAAAACCATATTTTGGAGCATGTACGTGCACTGTTGAACTACTGCATGCATACAAACACTAGATGCATACCAGTCAACCCGTGTACATACACATGTTTCATGCTAGACAACCCATGTTTACCTCCAAAAGTTGCAAAAAATAAAAATTTACAAGGAATTCAGTGGAGTTTATAGGATAACGAGGGTTTCCTAACCATTTTACCCATTGTAGATTGTCCCCAAACTTAATAACCATATTTTTCTCAAATAAAAAGAGGTCTTGGGGTCCCATTTACATGATCAAGCAAGAGAACAAAGAAACTCTACCAAAATCCCTTCCCCTTCTAGCCCAAGTTTTGCAACCCTTTCTAAGATTTGGCCTCAACATTTCCTCTCCAACCCTTTTTCCTTATACAATCCCTTCCCTTTTATCAAAGATATCGGTTGATTATGAGAGGTAGCATGGGAATGATGTACTTGTAGCAACAATAATAGGATCTCGGACCTGGTTCGCGAAGCGTTCACCGATAAGAAGGTTGTAATCTTTCTGACCTTTGTATTGAATAAAAGAGTTCTTTTCTTGTCCCAATATATTGTGTCTTTATGATTAATTGATTAATGCATCTAAGTTTATATCTGGACATTAACAGTAACAAGTAGAGATTGTATATTTGTAGCATTTTTTGCCTAAGTTTCCTTGAAGGTCATATTTGGGAGGAGACCTGCATCCTAGGAAGATACAAAGATGAGGGAAGTCTACATTGGATGTTAGGACCAAAGGTACACCTACTCTTCTTCCTTCCTCTCTCTTGTCTTTTAGTTTAGATCGTTTTGGGGTAGCTTAGGAATAGAACCATCTTTTAAGGGAAGTCAATGCTCTTCTTGTACCTTGAACCAATATAGTAATAGAGGGATTTTCCCTTCTAGCAGAATTGGAGACTCCACTGGGGAGTCTCTCTAGGGTCTTAGTGGGAGATCTTGGTTAGATTTGATTTTTAGTTTATTTTTGATTTTTCTGAGTGTTTTGAGTTAAGTTGGGTCTCTGGTCACCTTCTAGGTGCCTACCAACTTCCCTTGCCCAAGTTTTCTGTCCAAAGTTTTTTTTTTTTTTTTTTTTTAAATTTATAGAGGTGTACGTGCCCTGTTCTCTATACAACACACATACATACACAATCTACAATATATATAACCCATGTACATACACAGGTTGTTCATGCATGGCACGCGTCTCTGTTGTTTTGGATATTTTTTTGAAAAATATTTTCCTTTTCCTAGAGGAAAATTGTGGTTCCTAGGTCTTCCTGAGTTCCAGAAGCTTCTTTGTTTGGGGTTGAGACAATTTGTAGGATCATATTGTTTATGAAGTAACAAAAAAAAATCCTCTTGTCTCTCTGTGTTTCCAAGCATTTTTGGCTTATTTTTAGCTTTGAATTTTAATAAAAATGAGTTGCATTTAAAAAAAAAAATTCCCCTCATGGCCAGGGGGGCCATGAATCGTGTATTCTGCAGTTTATTTTAGCATATTTTGTTAGTGTTTCTTTCATCGAAAGAAAATATAAAAACAAAACCAGTTTTTTAGGTCTCTTTCTTTCTTTGCATTGTTATTTTAAAAATAAAAAGGAATTAGCATAGGGTTGTGTTTTCTTCTCATCTTGAAAGCATTTCAAAAGAAAAAATAATAAATAAAATCCTTTCATTTTCTCTTTTGTTTCACTCGAAAGTTGCATTGTACATTTTGCATGGAAAGGAGAAAATATTTCATTTTTAAATTTGAAGGAGTGTTCATGCTTTTTCTTCCTTGAAACTCTTTTCATTTGAAGGATTAGTGTAAAGATTTATTTGCCAGTTTTCTTATAAGTTTCATTTTTGCAAGAGTCTCAAACAACATCAGTTGCACTTCCATTTCTTGAGTAAAAAAATCCCCTAAAATGAACACGCTAATCTAAAATATATTAGTAACACTTTTTCTAGGGTTCACCAATAGCTTAGTCTAGGGCCTTGGATTAGGTGTGGAGATGTAAACTCTCCAAGGCCAACCAAAACTTAACTTAGGTGTCTATGCTAGGGTGTGAAAAACACACTTTGTAATTAATCAATCCAAGAAAGTCCTCTCACACAGGAGTCAAACATGAGGCCACATGGAGGACGGTGACGAAGATATCCACTCCCGATCCCAACAAAGCGTTTGGGAGACTGTGTATTGGGGGTGAATCCTATAGCGTTATTGGCTCAACTTATGTCAGACCTTTGAGACAATTGGATACTTCCAAGGTAATATAAGAGTGATTATGTCCCTGTTGTGTTTTAGGCATCAGGAGGATCTTCGGGCTTAGTTACCCTGCCCATACACTCGCTTGAATGTTGACTATACTCCTTGGTTGTTTATTACAAGTTGGTGGCCTATTTTCCATTATATATTTTGACACATAGGTGAGTGTGAGGGGTGTATCGAAATATATTAGGTAGACTCTGTACTTTCTGGGTGACACCCGAAGGGACCGTCGGTCAGAGGTCTAGGTAACTGCTTCTCCTGGCCAATCATTTTCCTTTGTGAATGCTTTGGACTATCATGAATTCATCTCTTTGGGTTGGAAGCATTCATAAGGGTGGTTTTTTTGGTTTGTATCTTTTTATGATTTTCTTCTTAGTGGTGTACTCTATGCTCCCTAGTTTTCTATAATGAGTTATTCAGTCATTGCTTTGGGTCTTTGACCTAAGGTGGTAGACCGCCCACTCTGTCAGTCATGAGGACTTTTCATTCTTCCACTTAGAAACATGGAACCACCTCTTTATAGGCGCTTTTTTTTATACCACTGGTTCACTAGAGTTAGTGTGTGAGACTTTTACGGACTTGAACAATCCCAAAAGGGAAGAACCTATGCATAAGTTATTCATGGAAAACATTACTGATGATACCAACCAAGGAACCCCTTCTCAACAAGATTCTTGTTATTTTCCTTTCTTTGGAAACGTTGGTGTCCCTTTGCTGGGCACTTTGTACATTCCTGGGTTGAATATGGGACTACTGGTTTGGTAAGGTACCATTCCAAATGTCTCGAATTCTCTTGACGCTACTCAGTTAAGAACCTTATGTCATAGGCATCATGTTGATGTTCCTTCATCAACAAAGTATTCTCCTCCTCCTTCTGCCTTCTCTGGTGAAAGTATAGCTACTAGTAAGGGTAAGTCTAAACGAAATAGAAAGATGAAGAATAGGAAAAATAAATAACTGATCTTTGTGAGTCATGTTGGAGATGGGTCTTCAACCTATAGAAGTCACATTGAATACTAACACCCAACCTCTACAAGTCATGTTGGGGGAAAACACCCAACCTTTGCAAGTCATGTTGGGGGCACGAACCTAGTCCCTGTGAGTCATACTGGGGTTCAACAACCAACCTCTGCTGGTCATGTTGGAGAGTTGTCAACAACCTCTACAAGTCATGTTGAGGACAAGCAACCAACCACTTCTAGTCATACTGGGGACATTGATTCTATAGAGAAACCTAGATAGATAGGATGTAAGCCTAAGTTCCCTTGTAATCTTTGTAAGGGAGATCACCTCACTCATCCGTGCCCTGGAATTCCATAGGCACAAAGATTGTGTTCCTTGCCTACAAGATATTTTGATTCTGAGCCTTCTTATGTTTCCTCATAGCCTATTCAACCAGTGGTTGAGGAAGTGGTCATGTCATTGCAATCTTTGGTCGATCCCACTCCTTTTTTGGGGGGTGATGCGCCTTCATACCATCTTGTCTCGTAGCCTATTCAACCAGTGGTTGAGGAAGTGGTCGTGCCGATGCAATCTTTGGATGATCCCACTCTTCTCTTGGAGAGTGTCGAGTCTACCAAAGTGGTCATGCTGATGCAATTTTCAGTTGATCCCACTCTTCTCTTCGGGAGTGATGTTCCTACCAACTATGTTTTTAGCATTTTTAGTTTAGTACTTTTAGAACAAGGGGGAATTCCTCTCACTTCGAGCACACCCCCTCCATGTCCTAGGATGCTTTCCTTTTGTTGGAATGACCTTGTTGAGCCATGCCTTCCTTATTCTTCACCCTTTCAAATAAGGGTTGAAGTTAATTCAAAACACATTTATCAATGTATTGTGGATGAAGGAGCCTCCGCAATTATTTTATTCTCCTCGGCTTGGAAAGATTTAGGTTCTCCCGAGCTTATGCCTACTTTGCATGAGCTGTTGGATTTTGATAGACATCCTAGTGAATATTTGGGGATTATTACTCAGTTTCCTATCTCATTAGGCGGGAAGGTTGTCATTGTCGATGTTATAGTCGTGCAAGGCCTACTAGATTTCAATATGCTTCTTAGGTGTGATTATGTATATGCTATGAACGTTGTGGTGTCTACACTTTTCTGGGTTATGCATTTCCCTCACAATGGAAACATTGTCACTATCGACTAGTTAGAATATGATAATCACCATCCTAATTTGATGTTAGTTTAGGATGCCCCTTTATATGTTCCTAGTGTTCATGTAGAATCTACCCTACCACGGGTTAATTATGTGGTGTCTTATCCTCGATGTTCAATTTATTATGAGAAGGAACCTATGCAATCATGTTTTCCTTTTTGAGACATGATATCTACAATTGATCAGTCTTTTTATCCAATGGGGGCATGGGAGCCCTTGCTTCCCCCTCTTGGTCCGAGTGATCTTGAGTCTCCTTTTGAGTCTGATCTCACTGTTTGTAGATCCTCAAGCCCTCGTGCTTGTGATTATTTGTTGATAGAATCTGTCATTCATGGCTAGAACCTTCATTGTCATATGAAATATGGTTAGTTTTATTAACCCTTTGGGACTTTCAACCCTCCTTGTTCACGTGATTTCTTGGATTTTGAATTTCTTTCATACGAGGCTATCCTTGAAGCCATGACTATGGTTTCTATACCATGGGAATAATTACACCGTGGTTTGTGTTTTCTTCCCTTTTGGGTGACTTTCCAGGTTGATTGTCGAAGAGACTATTGGTCAGAGCCTAGCAGTGGGCTTTGCCTGAACTACTACCACACATGATCCGTAAACTGTGTGGTACCTTGTACATATTGTATAGTCTAGGTTTGTTGTTTTCAAGTTTTGTATTATGCAACAACTCTTATTTTATGAAGTTTCTATCTATATTGGATTTATTAACTTTTAGATGAGTGTTATTGGCCTTATATGTAGCATCTTGGAGACATTTTTCTTTGACATTCGTTCATCGTATCGATCCGTTTTGACAGGTTTTGAACTCAAAATTGGCATACAGGTTAGATTTCCCCCTACTTGCATTTTTTTTATTATCCGTTTCCTGGTTCATTTAGCCTTAGGATCGACCCCACTGAATTGTGACACTAACCTTCCTTGTTGATAAGTGTGTCGTACTTTATGTGGTAGAGCCTTCCTTCCATGGGCATCCTAGTTAGATCCTACCTCTACATGGATGCCCTAGGTAGATCCTTTTTTTCATTCTTGGCGTCCATGTTGCAATTTTTTTCTATAGGTTTGGGAGTCCTTGTTATTCCCACCATGATTACGTAAGGAAGCCTCATTATTATTTCTATTCATCATTGTTGTCCTTACCCACGAGACTCCCTAATGAGAATGATTTGTTGTCTTTCAAGATCGCTTAAATTTTGAAAAAAACATCCAAAGAGACTTCATTTATTATTTTCGATCTCATATAGATTAATTGAGAAAAGAATCCCCCCAGACTCTTCTTTAAGACCTTTTCAGACTCTCTAAAAATGGAAATATTGTTGAGCGATGTTGTTGTCCTTCACGCTTTCCAAAATTAAATTTGAAGGCACATTTGTCTGATGGTAGTTTGCTCCTTTTTCAGTCAGGATGGCTAATTTTAAGAATAAATGTATTCCCTAGGAATTTTGGTTCACTAGGAGAGTATTCTCAGGCGTAAGTTTAACCCCTTTTCAAGCCTGAGGGACTAAATTTTTGAAAAAGGAACATTCTCTTTGGTTTTGGTTTATCTCTTTTTCGGGCCTTGGAGATTACTGTTGGAAATAATGAGAGGTGGGGGTGAATCAATATTTCCCTTTTTCAACAACTAACATTTACTTTGATATTTTATTATTTACCACAACAAATCAACAATGGATTTGTATTTAAAATCAATTATAAATATACAATTAACAAAAATTACAAGGTTTTATAAATAAATAGTGAAGGACACCAATCCTTTTTAGAGCACCAACTCTAGGAGACACAAATCCCCTTCTTCAGAGCATGTGATAACCTTAATTTGCACCAGGCATGCTTACCTGGACTCAGGCCATCTCAAATTCCTTCTTTGCCAAAACACTACTGAACAAATCTTCTTAAAAACCCCTTTTATAAATCCCCATGCACGCTGCTCCATTACTGCACGCGTGTACACACTAGCTGACCCAAGACATCCCGCGTATACCTACAAAAGCATGAAAAAAGGAAAGTTGCTGACAAAACACACAACTTTGGGTAAGTTAACTAAACCTTTCGGCCATGCATGGACGATCATTCGAACAAATACCTAGCTCCTTCTAACCTATAAAAGAAGGGGTAGGGGTCCCATTTGAAAGGAGGAAAATCATAGTAAAGAAACTATACCCAATTGAGCATTCCCTTTGTCCCAACCTTTATCCATCCTTGTGCAAAGAGAAGTATAGAGCAAAGCAGTCGGAAGAAAGTGAAAGAAGAGCCCAGGACCAGGGTCGAGGAGCAGTAGACAACTTTATCATTGTAAGGTATCATTGTGAAGTTAATAAAATAATTTCTTTTCCCGTCCCACCATTTGAGATTGTCATTATTTGGATATTGATTGCTCCATTGATTAAATATCTAACCTATTAGTTCATAGATCAAATGCATGTGGAGTTATTTGTTTGTCTTTTGTGAATGCAGGTCAACATTGGGAGGAGAGTTACAGTCAAAGAACGACCAAGCGCAAAAAGGGATCAACATCAAACACAGAAAATAAGGTACATCAACTTAATCTCTTGAGCCTTGTATTTATATATGAGTAATGGGCATTTAGGCATGGGATGATGGTAAAAAGTAAGAATATTTAGGTCATTTTTGCATGCATGATAAAACCCTTAGTGCTAGTCCATAGGAGGGATTTCCCACCCACAATAGAATTGGCAACCGTACTGGGGATCTCTAGGGTTTCTGGGAATGTTTTTTCTTGGGTATTTTTAAAAACTGGTTTCATTCCTTGTTTTTAAAGTTTCTGCAAAAGTTTGAGCTTATAGAGTTTCTAGTCTTTCGTACCAGTTATCTTTGTTTCTTTGCTTGACTGCATTTTTTGAGACCCACAGAGGTACATGCAGCCTATATAAGGTCTGAATGCGTGTACCCATGCCCTACCTTTCCACAACCCGCGTGTACATGCTAGCTGAGGAAGTGTCAGTTGCATGTATGATTCCAGAAAATTTCTTTTAGAGAGGCAGTCATCCTCTCCCCTATCAGAAATTATCCTTCTCAGGGGTTTTCTGGAACTCTTTCCAGTCTTTGTTGTTTGCAGTCTATAGCTTAGGTTTCACCTCAGATTGGTTTGTTCTATGAAGTTTTCCTTGAATTGTTTTCTTTTTGTTTCTTTTGTTAAAGTAAGTGTCTGAGTCTTCAAGAGATTCTGGTTTTCAGTACCAGTAGTCTCTGCTTGGGCTTGATTGCTTGGCTTTTCATTTTCCTTAGAGTTTCATATATACACATGGCCTGTATAAGGCCTGGACGCGTGTACATGCACCCTGACCTTATACAGCTCGCATGCATTCACTTGCTGTTGAACTGTCAGTAGTGTGCCTGTGCAGAAAATTATTGTTTAAGGTAAGAAAAACATCCTTTCCTTTGACAAGAGTTATACCTCTCAGGTTTTTGGGTCTCTGTCATAATGGTCAGTAACTTAGGTTTGATCACAACAATAGTTTTTTTTTTTTTTTCATTAAGAAGTTTTCCTCAAAAATTTCTTTTCATAGGGTTTTTAGACAAGTATGAGAGTCTAGTTTTAATTTGCTTGTGTGTTATTTTTAAAGTGACTCTTTGTGACCTGCGCTTAGGCCAGAAGTTTTCTTGGTCTTTATTTGTTGATATTTTTCCTTTTTTCTTTGTGAGCATTCAAATAAAAAAAAAAAATCTTTTATTTCTTTATTTGGTTAAATAGTGTTGGTTTACATTAGTAACCAGGAAAAGTCTTTGCTTTCATAAGTTCTTGACGATTTACTTAGATCATAAGTAACTCTTAGTCGAGTGAAATCCCGCTTTGAGTTTGCTGTTTAAAGATCTTAGAATTTTTTTTTTTAGTTTGAAAAGTTGTTTTCAAGAAGAAATTATTTTGTTTCCAGCTTTTTGTTTATTTGTTTTTCGTCTTTCAAACATCACTAGTTTCACTTTCATAACCTTTAACTTAAGACAAGCCATAAAAAATTAACGCTAAATCTAAAATTCATTAGACTTTTTATGTTTGTAGGGTCAACCAACTAGTTTAGGGTTAGGGCCTTGAATTAGGTTGGAGAGGAAACTCTTCAAGGGCATTAAATCAAACATTGGAGTCTGAGTTAAGGAGTGTCCAAGTCTAGTATCATGAAATTTATTCGGGACCCCCCTCTAACATAGGGGATAAACACAAGGTCACGTGCGAAAAGGTAGCGGAGATAACTCCTCCAAAGCTGGACCAATCATGGTGGAGAACACATATAGAGGGCTTGTCTTGGGATTCCATCGATTGCATTTTCCACGGAGCTTCGTGGGTCTCGAATCCGTTCGAGGTCCTTATTTTTCTTCCAGACCACTTGCCTTCGATACCCTTGACAGGTTTCAGGCTCGATACCCTACTCATTGTGGTCTACCCGACTGTCGACTGTACCCGCCTGGTTACTGTTCACGCGCTGACAACCTAGTTGCCTATCTTTTTTAGAGACATACACAGGTGATTGCGAGGGTATACTGTGGTACCTAGGACACACATCGGGCCACGCTTTGCAGAGTATACCCAGAGGGTGCTTCCGTGTTCGAGTTGCACTTGCATCGGTAAGTTGCTCTAGTGTTGGTTGTTGTAACTGTTCTTCCAACTAGTTTAGTGTTTGCTTGTTTTATCTCATAGGTAATTTCCTAGTGTGTGTTGTTTTTGAATGAATAGAAAGCCCTAGTGCGTCTTTTATATTCTCACACAGTGGAGGATCACGAGCTCCACCGGTCACGATGGCTTCTGGGCCTATCACCAATTACACTGGAGCCACCCCCGCCACTGCTAAGGCAAAATCTAGACCAATAAGGGTCTTTTGAAGCAACCGGGTCACCGGAAATCACACCTAACCAACCTCTGTTAAAGGACCTTTCGACACCTTTAAAGAGGATGGTAATTGAGGCAAATCCTACCTCTTCTTCTGGGAATCCTGATACTCCTGCCATGGTTGTCATCACAAGGGGTGTTCCACCTCCTAACCCACCGTCGTTAGTCTGAGACACCATGGTCTCGACCGCCTCTACCTCGAGCAGTGGTCCAATTCCATCTTCGACGATGACCACTAATCCTTTCACACAGAGTGCGATAGGCCCTCCATTCTCATATAGGATGCCTAGCTCAGGTACAAGTCTTGTACTATCCTACTCCACTTTGTAGACTTTAGGTTTGGGGACAGGGAGCTCTAACGCTCCTCTGCAAGGACCCATGGGGGGGAATTCAACTCCTTTTAATGCTTTCCCTTGTAGGGGAGGTAATATACCTCCTTCATCCCCTTCACTCGACGGTACCCACTGGCAATCTGCCAGGCCAAACACACACCATAGTTCAATTGGAGTAGGGAGTCAAAGACCACCTTCTCATAATATGCTGGTGGGGTCAACACTGTTTTCTTTGTTCGGTGCATTTGGTAACAACACATTCTCGTCAGATGCTTTCTCGACCGGGGGAAACCCTGGTTATGGCCAACCTAATCCTATGCAGGGTACTATTATTGCATAGGAGCAAACCCAAGAACTTCTTCTGCATCAGGACCTTGAAATTCTTGGCAAGGCTCAGTTCCCTCGTCAGGAATGCCAATCTGGGGAAATTATTTTCACAACCAATGGAACCCCGGACAAGGTGCTATGCCTATGCCCATGGGATCGACATGGGGCAACCCTTACCAAAGTCCTCCGAATGTATTGCATGCCCAACCATCTACGTCTTATTTTGGGAACCGACTGATGATGTCTCCTCACACATAGAATCCGTACGCTGGTCATGGCCATGGTTTTTACCAGAACCTTGGCCAACAACCCAACTTTTCCTGGCAACTTGGTGCCAGTCAAAATCCAAGCCCCTTTTTCCATGGTTATCACCAACAACCCAAACTACCTTTCCTGACAACATTGCATTTGCCAGAATTAACAAGGTTGTTGAATGACCCTATCTTTCACGATCCGCGTTGGCCCCCTATGCCGAAGAAGTTTCCTTCAGACATACCAAAGTTCAAAGCCAAGCCTAACGAAGATCCAGGAGATCATGTGACCACCTTCCATCTTTGGTGCTAGTCTAACTAGTTGAAAGACGACCCTGTACAGTTGCAATTGTTTCAACGTACTCTCATTGGGAGTGTCGTGAAATAGTACATTGAACTCGACCGCTCAAGATACTATTCCTTCAGCGAATTGGAAATGGCTTTCCTAAAACATTTCCAATTACCCGTGAGATACGATGCTGGCATAGAATTGCTAGCCAATTTTGAACAGACAAAAGCAGACCATATCTCTGATCACATTCGAGAATGGAGATGCTGGAAGAGTTTAATTAAGGTGCCAGTCCCACCAACATTCTTTCTCGAGTGGTTCCTTAAGTCTTTGGTCCCACAGTTATCCAAATACATCACGACGTTGGGAGTGTTTTCCAAAGAAGATGCCATCATGAGAGCTCAACATCTTGAGCTAATCTACTCTCAGTCCAGTTTATTATACGAGATCTTTCCAGATGCGCCACACTCAATACTTGATAAAACCAGATAGAGAGCTGGACCACATGCCAATGGTATTGTTGGTTCAACACAAACAAAGCCCGCTGAACAAATGACAAAGCAATTGCAACAATTGTCTATACAACATACAACGGGCAACCAAACTATAGTTTTGGCTGCTCCCCCTACCCAAACGTCAGATGTACACATAGTGCAATCGAAAAATCCAAAGGCCACCCAACAGCCTGATGGAAAGAAAAAACAATGAAAGAAGGACAACAGGGATAAGAAACCCACTAATAATGCTGGAGGGGGAAACACTGAGAAACGAAAGGTGAGGTATCCATGCAACCTGTGCACGGAAGACCACCCGACCCACCAATGTCCTTAGCTTGCAGAGGCCCAAAAGTTTGTGACACAACAACAACCTACCATGTTAACCAATCCATTTCAACATGGGCAAAACCTAACCCAAGCCTCTACAAGCACAGAAGGGGGCAGTCAAGGACCCTCTTTGTCTTCAAACAATCCTACATCTGTGAATGTGTATATGATGAAGGGTGATGCTTTTATATCAACTAGATCACATGACTACAGTAAACCAAGAACTTATGAGAAGGGAAAAGAAGATGAAATCCCATATCTTCCTCTCTAGATCAAGAAGAATTTGGGTGAAACAATGACATGCATCCCAAAAGGTGCGTTCAAGAAAGCTTCTCACAACCCAAATGCAAGGGCCACCCAAAACTATTCTGTGGTGAAGGATTTGTCCCAAAGCCCTTGTGCGATGTCCTCTTTGGAGGTCCTCCAAAGCTGCCCTTCCCAGAGGAAAGATTTGTTAGCCACTTTAGGATCTATCGAGACATGTAATCTGGGTACAATCATTCTAGATACAGCCGACTTAAAACCTCGTCTTCCTTACCATGCAGCCTTTCAGATAGTAGTGGCTTACCCCACGAAATTTTTTACTTGAAACATTTTCTGCACGGTGGTTGATGAGGGTGCTTCGACATGCATTATGTCATTGGCATGTTGGAAGGCCATTGGCCAGCCTGTTTTGTCTCCATCACCTACTCTTCTCACTGCTTTTGACGGTCATTCATTTTGACCACATGGTATCATTCCCTCTTTCCCCATGTAGTTAGAAGGGAAGACTGTGTGCGTCGAGGTAGAAGTAGTTGACGCATCCATCGACTACAATCTCTTGTTAGGAAGGAGTTGGAATTATGCCATGCAAGCAGTGGTTGCTACAGTTTTCTGGGTCTTGTTGTTTCCACACAAGGACCAGATTGTGACCATTGATCAATT
Source organism: Picea engelmannii (assembly GCA_009831015.1). Lineage (NCBI taxonomy): Eukaryota > Viridiplantae > Streptophyta > Pinopsida > Pinales > Pinaceae > Picea > Picea engelmannii. The sequence goes on from ML781267.1 coordinate 135,433, forward strand.
GTCTTTCTCTAGACCTGACCCTTCACTGGGGGCATCCGCGGTCCTGATGATTGATAATCCCCAACTGGGCGTAGTCAATGTAGGGGTTGGTTTGTGCCCATATTTGATGGGTACCTTCGGTTACCCGCCCCCTCAAGGCGATGTCAAGTTCATATCAGACCACCATAAGGTTGATATTTTCCAAGTTTCATCGTTTCGCACGACTTACTTCAACGATCGGTGGATACTTCCTTCCCCATCGGCCACGATGGAAGGGACAGGGCACCCTGGCATGTCCATGCCCTTGTCCGCAGCCGAAGTAGTGTACTCTTTAGTCCAACAAGCTTCGGTCGACACCGATCCAACTCCTGCATAAGAGTTAGATCCGATTCCAGAGTCTATTTGGGCTCAAGGTTCTCTCGCTGATACCGGTGTGTTAGACTTAGTATTGCCCTCCGACGAGGCAATAATTGAAGCAATGACTAGTCCGGCCAAACCCTGGGACGATCTCCATCACAGATCATACTTCCTCCTAGAGTTAAGTAGAATTGAAGCAGGATAATTCACCTTAACTATGACTGGAGATAGGTCTTGTCCTATTAATCCCTTAGCTACACATGAGGTTTATGCCAAGGGTAATATGGAAACTATTGCTGAAAATATATCGATTAATATCTCCAGAACCCTTGGCATCGTGGAGAATGTTTTCATCGGAGCTGACTGTTCCCCTGAAGAGATTCAAGTCTACACAGATTTTTTTAAAGAATTACGCGACGTTTTTGCTTGGTCTTATGAGGAAATGCTAGGCATTGATCCAAAAATAGTCGAACATGAATTCACAACTTATCCTGATGCCAAGCTAGTTCGGCAAAAACTTCATCCAGTTAATCCCAGGAAAGCAACAACCATTAAGGTTGAAGTCGAGAAACTGATCAAAGTTGGTTTTATCTATCCTATCCATCTGAACCAATGGGTGTCAAATTCAATGTCGGTCAACAAGAAATAGGGCACGATTCACATATGTATAGACTTCTGTGATTTAAACAAGGCATGTCTAAAAGATAATTTTCCCACACCATTCATTGACTAGATAATCAATGAATGTGCAGGTTGCAAGGCCTTTTCTTTCATGGATGGTTTTTCGGGATATAATTAGATACAAATCAAACTCAAAGACCAACACAAAATGACATTCATTTGTCCATGGGGTACATTCACGTATCGTAAGATGCCTTTTGGTCTAAAAAATGCTGGAGCGACCTTACATCGGGACATGTCTTTTGCTTTCCATGATCTCAAGCATATAGTTGAGGCCTATTTAGATGATTTAGCATCTCGATCTCACAAGAGAACAGATCATCCCACACACCTCCAACTTATCTTTGAGTGATGTCGCTACTTCCAGATTCGCTTGAATCCAAACAAATGCAGCTTTTGTGTAACATCAAGACGTTTGTCAGGTTTCATAGTGTCAAAAACAAGGATCATGGTTGATCCCCTAAAGGTTGAGGCAATAGTTTAGTTGCCTCCCCCACACACAATCCTTCAACTTCAGAGTCTACAGGGCAAGGCCAACTTTTTGAGGTGTTTCATCACTAAATATGACGAGATCATGAAGGGATTTATGCGCTTACTGAAGAAAGACGTTCCTTTTCATTGGGACGATGCCGCTCAACGCTCCTTTGAAGCATTGAAACATGCCCTCACAATTGTGCCTCTACTTCGACCACCCAACTATAACAAATATTTCTTATTATTCTTGGTTGCATTAGAGTCAACCATTGGCATGGTCTTAGTTCAGGAGGATGATTTTCTCTTAGAATATGTGATCTATTACCTGAGCCGAGGCCTTCTTGGACTGGAACTCAATTATTCTCATATTGAAAAACTTGCGTTGGCAACAGTCCATGTTGTTCAACGGTTCCGTCATTATGTTTTGTTTCACAAGACCACCGTCATTGCCATTGTGAATCTATTTCAATATGTGTTGACGTGATGGGTAATAGGCATAAATATTAGTAGATGGATAGTCATCCTCCAGGAATTCAACTTAGATTTCATTTCAGCGAAATCCAAAAATTCACTGGTCTTCGTAGAACTTATTTCGAAACTTCCAGTTGAGTCAAGTGATGTTATGCTCGAAGAATCACCTATCAGAGGAGATATGTTTTTGATCACATCTTCGGATCCATGGTATGGAGGTATAATTGTCTATCTCTAGACTTTGAAGTACCCCACCTCTGCTTCTCATGATGAGCGTCACTGTATACACCATCAGGCTAAGAATTATCTCATACTCGATGATACATTGTATTGAAGAGGTGTAGACTGCATCCTACACCGATGTCTCACTCATGAAGAAGCAGTTATCGTGCTTAACAATTTCCATACCGAAGCATGTGGTGGTCATTTGTCTCGGTTGGAAACAACCCAAAAGATTTTACGAGCAAGTTACTTCTGGCCGACACTAATCAAAGATTGTATCGAATCGGTCAAGAAGTGCCACCTATGTTAGATCTTCTCTCGAAAGATGAGGGCACATCCCTCTCTCATGTTTCCTATCATCACAGTTGGTCCCTTCACCAAGTGGGGGATTAATTACACTACATGCAACCCTCCTTCAGCAAGGGGGCACTGTTATATCATTGTAGCCGTAGACTACTTCACGAAGTGGGTCGAAGCTATGCCAACATTTAAAGATGATGGAGAGACTGCAACTCTCTTTTTATTCAACCAGATAATAGAAAGTTTTAGCGTCCTGAGAGAGATTGTCACTGACCATGGAAGTCACTTTTAGAACCAAATGATGACTGAATTAACATCAAAGCTTGGGTTGCGGCAAGAAAATTCATCTCCCTACTACCCCCAAGAAAATGGTTAGGTGGAAGCTGTAAATAAATCTCTTAAGACCATCCTACAACGAACGATAAACTCAGCCAAGTCAAATTGGCATTTGATGTTATACTCGACATTATGGGATTATCGAACATATATTAAGACTGCAACCAGTTTCTCACCTTTTCAACTCGTTTACGGGTTGGAAGCAGTCTTGCCTATAGAATGTCAAATCCCATCCCTAAGATTGGCAGTACAGTTATTTTCAGACACTTCTCCACTTGAAGAACAATTATTATACCTTGAGTGGCTCAATGAGAAACATCGTGATGCGGCCCTGGCCAATGAGGCTCACAAACAAAAATTCAAGTGTTAGTATGATCGGTCCCTTTGTCCTTGGATTTTCTCTGAAGGCGACCTTGTCTTGGTCTTTGACTAAGATAAGGACCCCCTGGGGGCAGGCAAGTTCAAACCCATGTGGTTCAGACCTTTCATCATAAAAGAGGTTCTTAAAAAGGGTGCTTATCATCTGGTTGACTTTGAGGGAAATGCTTTGGCGGAGCCTAGAAATGGGCTCTACATAAAGAAATATTGCTCGTAGGTAGGTCGCCTTGGGTAAATTTTTGTAACATATGTATAGTCTTTGTACTATTACTTTCTGGTATCTTTTAGTATTATGGACGTGTCATTTTTGATGTTATATTTTGTCATTGTATTTAAACGTTCAGTTGGTTGTGTCTCAGTTAAATAGAGTCTACCGTGTTCATGATCCAAATTTACACCGATGATTCCTTAGGGTACGTCTCTTAGAACGAAGATTTGATTATATTACATATTTTCATGTTCCTAGGAGATTAAACCAACTTACAGATACTCTAGATAATCACATTTTAGACTGGCATCTCACACACATAAAACATGTAAATACATTTTTAAAGGAAAATATGATCCATGAGACACAAAAAGACATAAAAATCCATATATAATATCATAATCACCAGAGTACATAGGTGGATGCAAGTGCCTCAAAAAATATGACCAGTAATGAGTCATGGATCTTATGCCCTAAAACAAATATACAAGTGGAGCTATCAAAGTCTAGACTAACTAAGGTCAAGGCCTGTGGGCCCTGTTGTAATAATAAACAACATTTGCCAAACGTCGAAACGATCGGACCCACGTCTGTAGTGCCCCCACTACATGAGGCTACATAGATGGTGGCAGATCCTCAATCTCTGCCATGGGGATGGTGTGAGTGAGCGAGGTAAAATTTCACTCAACTTGTCTCAAAACCCTCTCATCTTCACCAGCTGGAAGCTCTCCTGCTACTGCTCGTCCCCTTGCAGCGGTAGGTGCAACCCCTAGCTGAGGACGATGCCTATTCCTCGCATAATCTGCAGGTCGCGAGGGTCCCACATCTACACACAATAGACACATATCTGTCAAACACTCTGGTATAAAAAAATGATATAAACAACATAAAAACTATATATGTTTCACAAAACAAAAATGATGCAAACTTACCCATCTTGTCTCGCTCCTCGCCTGGATGTACAGGGATCTCAGGATCTCTCGAGAAATAAATCCTAGAATAAGGATAATCCTCTATGGATGGGATCTGCCACGAAAACCAAGCAAAGAAGTCATCATCAAAGGAATCATTGGTCCTTCCACCACCCTATCATGGAAACAACACTGCCCATATGTAAACCGTAGGAAGAGAGGCATGATGTCCTCGTACCACCACTCGAGGACTGAAACTAGGAACTCTTTCAAAGAAGAAAGAGCATAGAATCGTCCCGAACCTGAAGTTCCTCTGCGTCTGCAACCGACAATCTGTCAGCTGCCTCTTCATACAATCCAATAGTGTAGTGCTCCAGTCAAATATCTATGCATTTAAGCACTGGACTGCACAGTTCATATGTGCATGGGATGCCTGATGTAGAGCCATAGAACCAGTCATCCACCCAATAACCAACATAATCGCCCACAATGATAAATCGGTAATCCTGCTTATTGACACCTGCGAGCTCGATCAGTATGTACCCACCTCACAATAAAGTCCTATCAGTTCTGATATATTGTGAGGCCCAGCAGGAAATGTCTAGAAATTGACTAGTTCCCCTCTCCTGGAGAGGCCAGTCAAAAAGTATATAGCCTCTGTAGTGGGCACCAGTGACTGCCTCTCTAACATAAAAGATTTTGCGTCAGGGTGCCAATATTCAACCAAGGCATTCAGTAGCCTAGGTTGTGCTCTCATGAAAGGAGACATAAAGAACTTGAGCAAGACACATTGCATTAACACTGCCACAGTGTTAGGGTCTTCCCCAACTAGTGCGCTAATATCTTCATTCTCTCGTTCTCTCCATTGCACATACATCCTGCACATGGGCAAATTTTTAGAGGGTTGGGCCTTGATTTTTAAATTTTTTTTTGCACTCATTGGAGGGTCCACGCGGGCTGTTGTGATGACAGTCACGTGTACACACACTCTGACGTTAGATAGAGCAAGTGTACACGCGGGCTGTCATAAGACAGCCCACGTGGACCTAGGGCCGACCTTTTAGAGGTCGACGCCCCCCAAAAAACCAAATTAAATGCATATATAAAGAATTAAAAGGAAAAAGGAGGTAGTTTATACTTACTTGGTCCAGACGGATGGTTGTTTCGTCCACTGTAGCTCCCAGAATCACCACTTTTACCAAAGGGGTTTTTTTGTGCCAGAGTCAATTTCCAAATCAACAATGGTGATAATGAGCTGCCAACTTCTATTTATAGATTTTTTGGCCCTTTTTTGTCACTTTTTTGGCCCCCCTTATCATTTTCTCTAAATTGAAAACCATTTAGAGTGATTCAGGAGTTTCTATGGAAAGTTACGTTCAGGTATCAGGAGATTTTTTGGAGTTTTGGGTCCCTTTTAACAGTCCGTGGAAAAAACCTCAGATGGTCAACTTGAGCATATAAGTTAGGTTTCCACCCCTACTTTTGTATCTCATTGTCTTTATCCCTTTGCCATATGACCGATCCCATCAAGTTGCGACACAGAACCATCATTGTTGCTTTAGAAGTGTCGCGATTTGGTGGTAGAGCTTACCAGAACATGGATGCCCTATGTAGATCCTGGTTGCATTATGGTGTCCATGTTGTCACTAATGACTGTAGGCTCGGGAGTCCTTTTAGTTTTGCCTAATTACAAGTTTGAGCCCCATTTGCATGACTCTTGACCTCACCCATGGGACTCTCAAAACATAGCGGGTCTTCTTTTAAGCCCTTTTTAGACCCTCTAAACATGAAAAGATTGTCGAGCGATCTTGTGGCCTTTCACGCTCGTTAAACTAAAATTTGAAGTCACTTCTATCCAGCGGTAGTTTACCCCTTTTTTGGTCTGGATGGTCAACTGTATGAACAAAGGTATACTCTAGAGGCTTCGCATCTCTAGAAGAGTACCCTCAAGTATAATTTTACCCCTTTTTCAGGCCAGACTCCCTAAAATTGAAAAGATCGCCGAGTGACCTTATTCTTTCACACTCATTAAAATGGTCCAGAAGAACATTCCTGATGGAGTCCATAGTTAAGATTTTTCCAGACTCCTTAAAAATGAAAAAATAGCCGAGTGATCTTGTCTTTATCACACTCATTAAAATGGTTTTGAATAGACGTCTTGTCGGTGCTAGTTTACCCCTTTTTCGAACCGACTAGACTACCTTCGAAAAAGGTACCCCATTGGAGTCTCCTTTTACATTTTTCAGACTCTCTAAATATGAAAAACCACTGAGCTTACCTTCTCTGGGCTCGTTAAACTTACATAGAAGGATGTTACCATTGTGTGTTTTGTTAACCACATTTTCATACCTGCGTCTTTGGTCTAATGCCAGCTCCATGTTTCTCTCGACTGAACCATTTGAAGCATGCCTTATGCACAATCCTTGTAGCACTTTGCCTCTGCATCTTGACACCTTTGGCCCCAGGAGGGATTTTTCCTGAGTGTCCTTACTTTGAACATCAGTCTTTTCCTTGTGCCTCGAACTCGTATGTTTGCAACACTCATCCCTCCTTTGTAACGTAACATTCTTTTATTATTTTTCAAGCCTTCCAAAATTATTGAAAAAGACAAAAAAAATCAAATATACCCCAAAGGGAGGAAGGGAAAAGTATTTTCTTTTTATTGGCAGCACAATGAGTCACCCTTGGACATAGCACATCCTTCCATTTGTTCATCAAGCCCTGGGTTTTAATATGACCTTAGGAAGTTGTTCTCGCTACATTGAGCTGTGTCCTCCTTTGTTTGGTTACTCTTCCAAACATATGAAGAGTTTGCATTGCCTCCTGCCTCGTGAATTTATGTTAATACCATGCTGCCTGAGTCTCATCATTTGTCATGATATTTTCTAAGGGAAGTTTTTACCAAGCCTGAGTCAGCCCCTCTACAATTTGTCTCTTGCCCTCATGCCTGGCCATCCTCAAAGTCCAATCAAGTCTTTGTTCTAAATCAATGAAGCCTTCAGTCTGATCATCAAGATTCTCTAGTCCATGACCGACGAGCCATCAAAGACCTCTGGGTTGTGAAGTCCTACACTCATATTACACTCCTACCCAAGTTTTGAAGATTTTGAAGTTGTTTCTCGAGCTCTGAAGACCTCATCTCCAGCCATCAGGCCTTGTCATCTTCTAGAAAATTGATACTCTACATGTTAATCTTTTTGATTTCGAGATGTAGCTCCGTTGTGTATTACTCGCGACTACACTTTATATAGTTATATGACATGGATCTACAATGTATTTGATTGGTAGCCATGATTTTATTTCACCCCGAGCATGGGTATGCCCGCCTCGATGAGACAATTATTATTTTGCAGATGACACCTCTCGATTTCTGGTCCCTGGGCTCAGTTGTTTGGAATGTTGGTGAATATTGTTAATGCATTTCAGCCATCAGATGCTCTTCTGACCTCACACATTAGGGGGCATTTGTTATAACCCTAATTTGCACCAGACATGCTTACTTGGCCTCAGGCCATCTCAGATTCCTTCTTTTCCAAAACACTACTGAACAACTCTTCTTAAAACCCCTTTTATAAATCCCCACACACCCTACTCCATTACTTCACGCATGTACATGCTAGCTGACCCAAGACAACCCGCGTGTACCTATAAAAGCATGAAAAAAGGAAAGTTGTTGATGAAACAAACAACTTTGGGTAAGTTAACTAAACCTTTCGGCCATGCATGGCCGGTCATTTGACCAAATACCTAGCTCCTTCTAACCTATAAAAGAAGGGGTAGGGGTCCCATTTTAAAGGAGGAAAATCATAGTAAAGAAACTATACCCAATTGAGCATTCCCTTTGTCCCAACCTTTAGCCATCCTTGTGAAAAGAGAAGTATAGAGCAAAGTAGTTGGAAGACAGTGAAAGAAGAGCCCAGGACCAAGATCGAGGAGTAGTAGTCGACTTTATCATTGTAAGGTATCATTGTGAAGTTAATAAAAGACTTGCTTTTCCTGTCCCGCCATATGAGATTGTCATTATTTGGATATTGATTTCTCCATTGATTAAATCTCTAACCCATTAGTTCATAGATCAAATGCATGTGGAGTTCTTTGTTTGTCTTTTGTGAATGTAGGTCAACATTGGGAGGAGAGTTGCAGTCAAAGAATGACCAATCGCAAAAGGGGATCGACATCAAACACGAATAATAAGGTATGTCAACTTAATATCTTGAGCCTTGTATTTATATATGAGTAATGGGGGTTTAGGCATGGGATGATGGTAAAAATTAAGAATCTTTAGGTCATTTCTGCATGCATGATAAAACCTTTGGTGCTAGTTCGTAGGAGGGATTTCCCACCCACAATAGAGCACCAAATATAGGAAGCACCAACTCCCTTGTCTTTAGGGAACCAACCTAGGAAGCACCAACTCCCTTATCTTTAGGGCACCAACCCTAGGAATCACCAACTCCCTTGTCTTTAGGGAACCAACCTAGGAAGCACCAACTCCCTTATCTTTAGGGCACCAACCCTAGGAATCACCAACTCCCTTGTCTTTAGAGAAATAACCCTAGGAAGCACCAACTCTCTTGTATTTAGGGCACCAACCCCAAGAAGCACAAACTCCCTTATATTACACTTACTTAGTAAATAATATGAATCCTTTCATGCTCCTCCCTTCCACCCCCACTTCATAAGAACCATCAATTCTTCTTCTTGGACTCTGATTCTGTTTTGATATTATGGTATGGACTATAAAGACACTTTATTCTCACCATTATTTCTTGTTTATATAATCTTCCAACTGGTGTGAGATATGAAGCATCGTGTCCCTTTGTTTGGACCATCACACCTCTTCATTTTAAATTGACAATAATATTTATTATTATTCAAACATTACCATGAAAGATTTTATTTTAGTGAGAGTGCTTTTCATAAATCAATCATAGATATGGATCGATTTCTCTTAACTTGATCCCATGCCTCTTTATTTCATTCTCAATTTTCATTGATCAGATCTATGCTTTCTGATTAGCATTTTAATCCATTTCAAGTGTTGGATTACTTAAGATGAATCAGGATAAAGTCCATATATTATTTGGTTCAACATCCCTTCTTGACCGAGATAAATTTCTCATTATGTGTGTTAAATTTCACACAGAAACTCTTCGAGGCCTCTATTCCATACGACCACAGGTGGTGACTAGGTGCTAAGCCAAACAAGTGCATAATCAATTATCAATATCAATAGTCACGTATTAATTGCACGTTGAGATGGACGACTATCATTACTTCGTGACTCCGTTCTTCAAGAATTCCATCCTTTGCAATCATTCAACCTTCCAGAGTGCATTTCACCAAAGTGATTATATTATATCAGATGGTCATGCTTTATTTGAATGATGAATGGTTCTCATTCATTTCAGAACTTCGACATTTCGGGACTCTAACCTTTGCAGTCTTCGAACTCTTTCAGACCAAATTTTACCGAAGTACATATTATTTGTTTACTCGTAGATCGAATGATTATGTATTAATCTGTGGTTGAGTGGATGGTCCACACAACCTCAACAAGACGCTTTGTTAATGGCCTTCTCATTGTGTGTTTTTTAGGAGCTCGAATGTGAATCTTCCTTCTCGATGGACGATCAGATCTTACTTTAGGGCTTCGGCTCTCCGAGACTCCGGGTTACTATAAATCTGAGGTAGTTCAATCCATCCAGAGTTTTTACCTACTGAAGAAGTCTTAAAGCTATTGTGACTACTTGTCAGTTTTTTAGTACACCTTATGCTATCCTTCCACTACATTTGATCTAACGGTCGAGAATGCTCCCGGAGTAGATCAACGGTTAGCGTTACTTCATGATTCACACTTGCTCTATCCTTCCACCAAAATTTATTGGATGGTCAAGAAATATTTCGTAGGATCTTATATCAATGGCCAAACGTTAACTCATGACTTTGACCTTCGACGCTTCGGGTGGTTGTTGGTAGGAGAAACAAGATATATATGAAGGACATATTCGCGTAGTGACATAGCTTGCGAACGTCACTGTTTATTTGGAATTAGCCAAGTGGCTACAAGATGTCACTTATATTCATGACTTATGCATACCTAAAATGCCAACTGGACCTTGACACTTGTCATCAACTGAATGCGCCATGTGTCCTTGCCGACGTGGGATATGATGACGTGGGTTCTTACTGTGTGTACCATGTGTCTTACTTAGTGACTTCAGAACTCTGGCCTTCGAGTGAAATTACATGTTCTAAACCTTTTTATGCCAAAGTGGTCAGCGGAAAAGTTTATCATCTCCTTGTGATATGAAGATTCTCATGTTTTACTCTAGATAAATAGTTGACGTGACTTTTGGGCTTCGGCCTTCGAGTAATATTACTTGTTCTTGGCTTCTTTTTGTCGGAGTGGTCAGTGCTAGAGTTGACTACTTCTACACAATTATGATCTAATGACTATCATATTTCACTCTAGATCAATGCTTGTCATGACTTTGGGGCTTCGACCTTCAGGTACACTTACCTGTTCTAGTCTCTTTTTCTTCGGAGTGGTCAACACCAGAGTTGACCAGTTTCATCCTTGGCGCACTATGAATAGATCGATGGTTGAAAATATTTCCCTGCTCTTCCTCTGATCTGATGGTTGACGAAAGTTCATGAGTTCGAGATATTGTGGCTTTGAAGGTCCAGACAATTGTTGCTCCAATTTTCCTCGGAGTTGCTCAGTGCCAAAGTGGTCGACATGGAAGTGCTTATGCTATCCTTCCACTTGGATTCATCCAATAACTGTGATCAGTTCTAGATCAATGGTCCAGATTCATTTCGACCTTTGGGGCTTTGGGTTATTCTCTTTTTCCCACTTCCCAATTCTCCTAGAGTGAGATTCCATGAAGAATAAACCTCGAGTAACTTGACTTCATCTAATGGTTCTTCTTTAACCTGAAAATCTTAATATGATCCAATGGTTGTCGAGAATTTGGTTATTCAAGATCTCAGGCCTTTGGCTGTGCTTATCCTATCCTTCCACTTTACTCAATCCAATGGTCAGGATATTTCTCGAAGTGTTCCTTAGATCATAAGATTGGCATTTATTCGTGAATTCGTGCTTCGGGAATTCTGGTTCAATTCAAACTCCTTTTCACCGAAGTTTTCAACACCGAGGTTGATCATTTCTACTCATATTTAATCCAATGGATGAGATCTTTCCCGATTCCATCAGATGGTTGTCCTTTAATCATGGACTTCATGCCTTGTCTCCAATGTCCCGAAACTTATGCTATACTTCAACTTGGATTTGATCAGTGGCTTTAACTGACCTCATTGTTAGGTTTACTCCTGAAAACTATCTCAATGAAGAGGATTCTTCCTTGAATCTTTTGGATTTTTCCTTTGGGGATTTTGATCCCGATAACATTTCTTGAGCTTCGATTAATGTCCTTCTGAGCTTGAATATTTGCATATTGTTTGAAATTTCCATTCTCTACTAATTGTTTGACATAATTTTTGCATATTGTCATACTGTTGACATCAATGAAAATAATAAGCTACCGAGTCCAACATTCTCCCCCTTTGGCATTGATGACAACACAGTAAAACCCCTTTTTCAATATTTAACTATATTTTACTGATCATTATCCCCCTTTGACAACAATGACAAAAAAATGATGTTTCATCTCTCCCCATGGAATCATGTTGTTATTTTTGAACTATTTTCAAATTTTGATATCTTCTTTTCTTTTTCAAGTTCACTTTTTAGCAGCTTAATCTCAGCTTCTAGTTTCTCACATACTTGTTTTTTATCACCAAGTCGTTTTGAAATGAATTCCTCAATTCTTTTAGATTCTATGAATTGGGACTTCAAAGCACAAATGATTTGTTCTGATTCTTTGATGGTTCTTGATGCATCTATTTCTCTCGATTGATGTAATTCTTTAAATTCTTGAAGTTGTGCCCTCAGTAACTTGTTCTTCTTTTTACACTTTCTTAATTCCTCCAAAGCACTAATCAATTCTTCTTATAAGTTTACTTCTCCTTCAAATTCATAGTTTTATTCATCATCTACATCGTTATTTTGAGTGTTCATTCCCATAAATAGAAGCTCCGAATCTTCATCTTCACTCATGTTTGAAGAGGTGATGTCTTCTTTGGAGTAGAAGTTTTTCTTTTTCTTATAAAATTTATTCTTGTATTGGTTTCTCTGGTTTTGGGCTTCTTCATCATTCTCCCGCTACTTGGGATAATGACATTTGCTAGCAAAGTGTCCAATTCTGCCACAATTGAAACATTTGAAAGGTAACTTTCCTTTATATTTTCCAAATCCTTTTTGGAGTTTCTTTATAAAGTTGGCCTCTTCTACATCTTATATGTCTGACTGATCTTCATGAGACATATGTTCCTATTTCTTTTTTGATTTAGATGACTTAAAGGTTGTTTCATCTTTTGATGGTTTTTCGTTCCCCGTTATCATCTCATATGCTGTAAAAATTCCATGAAGTTGATCAACTGTGAGTTTGTCAAGTTCTGGGGTATCCTCAATTGTAGAAATCTTGGCATCATATCTCATAGGTAATGACCTTAGGATCTTTTTCAAAATAGGTTTATCTGTAATTTCTTCTCATGTTTCTCTGATTGAATTAACCACTTCATCTACCCTATGAAAGTATTCAACAATGCTCTCTTCTTCTTTCATTTTCAGATTTTCAAACTGAGTTCTATAGGTCTGTAGTTTGGCTTCCCTGACTTTTCTATCTCCATCATATACAACCTCCAATTTGTCCCAGATTTCTTTGGCTGACTTACAATGCATAACCTTCACACATATAGAATTTGTCAACCCTCCTAGTTTCATTAACTTCTCTTGATTTATCATTGCATTTTTTTCTTTCTTGCAACATCTATGGGTGGAGTAGTTGGTGCAGTGTAACCATCTACAACAAATTTCCAAATATCAAAACCAAGAGCCAACATGAAGCTTTTAATTCTTATTTTCCACAGAGCATAACCACCTCCATTGAACACTGGTTCTTTGTTGTTAGACATTCCCTCTTGTTGATCCATCTTCAGGACCTACCTTCCAGTTGTTAGACTATGATGAAGGCACTCACTCTGAT
>ML781267.1:148941-171038 GCA_009831015.1 Picea engelmannii
ATTATCATTCACTTTGATATTTTATTATTTACCACAATAGATCAACAATGGACTTGTATTTAAAATCAATTATAAATATACAATTAACAAAAATTACAAGGTTTTATAAATAAATATTGAAGGACACCAATACTTTTTAGAGCACCAACTCTAGGAGACACAAATCCCCTTCTTCAAGGGACCAACCCTAGGAAGCACCAACTCCCTTGTCTTTAGGGAACCAACCCTAGGAAGCACCAACTCCCTTATCTTTAGGGCATCAACCCTAGGAAGCACCAACTCCCTTGTCTTTAGGGCACCAACCCTAGGAAGCACCAAATCCCTTGTATTTAGGGAACAAACCCCATGAAGCACCAACTCCCTTAAATTACACTTAATTAGTAAATGATATGAATCCTTCTATGCTCCTCCCTTCCACCCTCACTTCATAAGAATCGCCAGTTCTTCTTCTTGGACTCTACTTATGTTTTGATCTTCTGATCTGGACTACATAAACACTTTCTTCTCACCTTTATTTCTCATTTATATAATCTTCCAACTAGTGTGAGCTATGAAGCATTGTGTCCCTTTGTTTGGACCATCACACCTCTTCATTTTAAATTAACAATAATCTCTATTATTATTCAAACATTATTGTAAAGACTTTTAATTTAGTGAGAGTGCTTTTAGTAAATCAATCACAGATATGGATCGATTTCTCTTAACTCGATACCATGCCTCTTTATTGCATTCTCAATTTTCATTGATCAGATCTAGGATTTATGATTAACATTTTAATCCATTTCAAGTGTTGTATTACTTAAGATAAATCAGGACAAAGTCTAGATCCTATCTGGTTCAATGTCCCTTCTTAAACGAGATAAATTTATCATTTTGTGTGTTAAATTTCGCACAGAAACTCTTCGAGACCTCTATTCCATACAACCATAGGTGGTTATGAGGTGCTAGGCCAAATGAGTGATTAATCACTTATCAATATCAATGGTCATGTATTAATTTCACATTGAGATGGATGACTGTCATTACTTCGTAACTTGGTCCTTCGGGACTTCCAGCCTTTGCAATCATTCAACCTTCCAGAGTGCATTTTGCCGAAGTGCGTATATTATATTGAACGATCATGTTTTATTTTCACAATGAACAATTCTTGTTCATTTCGGAAATTCAGTGTTTCGGGACTTTGACCTTTGCATTCTTCCAACTCTTCGAGACAAAATTTCACCGAAGTATGTATTATCTATTTACTCGTATATCAGATGGTTCTATCTTAATCTATGGTTGAGTGGACGATCTGCACAACCTCAACAAGACATTTTGTTAACAACTTCTCATTGTGCACTTTTTAGGATCTCGACCATGAATCTTCCTTCTCGATGGACGGTCAGATATTACTTCAGAGCTTCAACCCTCCAGGACTTTGGATTACTAAAACTGCAAGGTAGTTCAATCCCTTGTTATAATAAGATTTTCCTCACCCCATGAAACATTGCACAGAGGGAATTTTTCTGAGTGAACACTTGGTAGGGGTGACACTTCTTAACCACTTCAACACAATCTTTAGAGATAGATGGCCAAAAATAACTGCCTCACAAAATTTTCTGGGCTGTCGTAATCCTTGATAGATGACCACCACAAGCCCCACTATGGAAATCATTTAGAACTGACTCGAATTCTTTTTGAGTTAAACAACGACGCAATATATTGTCTATTCCTCGATGATATAGAGTGTCACCAATGATAAGGTAATTCTTAGCTTGGTATCGTATACGCCGTCGGTCATCTCACGAAAGATGTTGAGGGAACTTCAAAGTTTGAATATAGAGAACAATGTCTCCATACCAGGGGTCAAACGACAAGACAAGGAAAATGTTTTCATATGCAAAAGAATCAACATGAATAACATCCTCGTCCAATCACCAGAAGTTGGATATTAACTCTGCAAATACTAGTGATTTCTTGGATTTCACAGAAGCAAAATCGAGATCGAATTATTGTAAAATGACAATCCATTTATTGTATTTCCCCCTATGATACTCCTGGTAAGGACGTATTGAAATGTATTAACATCGACAACCATAGTATTTTTGCAAAGCAATATACAATGGCGTAATCGTTGGACTGCGTGAACGACAACCAAAACTAGATTTTCAACGTGATAATATTTGAGCTTAGGACCGATTAAGTTTTGAATAAGATATTAAATGACGAGCTCATGGATCTCATCATCCTCCTGAACCAAAACCATACCAATCATCTCTTCGGACACGACAACATAAAACAAGCAATCCCTACTGTAGTCAGGAGACTTCAACAGAGGCATAGATACCAAGGCTTTTTTCAAAGCATTGAAGGATTCTTGGGCTCGCTCATCCCATATAAAATGGGTGTCCTTATTCAAAAGATGCATGAAACCCTTAGTAATATTGTCATAGTTTACTATAAACCAACGTAAAAAGTCACTTTCCCCTGTAAACCTTGAAGTTTTCGAATAGTGCATGGGGGAGGCAATTAAAGTATTGGCTCAACCTTTAACGAATCTACCATGATCCCAGTCTCAGAGACTAAAAATCCTAGAAGACATCCAAACCTAACACAAAAGATGCATTTATGAGGGTTCAACCAGATGCGATAATGATGACATCTTTCAAAAACTAGCCGAAGGTGCTTAGGTTGATCCACTCTCTTATGAGAGTGAGCAACAAATTTGTTAAGATAAGCTTCTACTATATGCTTAAGATCGTGGAATGCAAAGGTCATAGCACATTGGGAGGTTTCTCCGACGTTTTTAAGGCCAAAAGGCATCTTCCAGTATGCGAAAGTACCCTAAGGACAAATAAATTTCGTCTTATGTTGATCCTCAGGTTTAATTTGCATTTGGTTATACCTTGAAAATCCGTCCATGAAAGAAAAAACTTCGCTTCTCACACACTCGTCGAGGATCTTATCGATGAATGGTGTTGGGAAGTTGTCTTTAGGACATGCCTTGTTTAGGTCACAAAAATCCTTGCATACACAGATGGTTTCTTGCTTCTTATTCACATGAACAAGATTGGATACCCATTCAGTCAAGGGAACCAGGTAGATGAAGCCAACATTAAGCATTTTCTCTACCTCAGCCTTAATAGCAGGGGCCTTCTGGGGATTGACATCTCTAAGACGTTGTCGAAAAGACTTAGAATCTAGGTAAATTTTAATCTCATGTTGACATTTCGAGGGTCGATTCCTGGCATCTCTTCATATGACCAAGCGAATACATCTCTGAATTCCTTGAAGATTTTGGTGTAGATAAGGATTTCTTCTAGCGAACAATCCGCACCGATTTGTACATTTTCAATCTTGCCAGGGGTACGAGAGATATCGATTGTGACGGTAGGGGAGATACTCGCCATATTTCCCTCGACATAAATTCTGTGCGTATCCAGTAGAACTACAACGTGATCGACTATCTCACTCAGAGTAGATCTAAAGTCATCTTGTTCGATTCTAGCAAGCTCTGGGAGAAAATAAAAGCGATGATGCATATCATCCCAAGGTTTGTCAGAACCATTCATGGCCTCGATGATACCTTCATCCAAGGGAAAATTATCATCAAGGCAGTCATGTGAACAAGATGACTAAGTGGCCTAAAAAGGCTCAAGAACATGATCCTCCTTGTCCGTTGGCGAGGTAATGGGATTGGGATCGGTGAAAGAGTCCAGAACAACTTGATACGCTATCTCCGCTACCGATAGTGGTATGGCCATTCCAATATGCGACTGAGATTCATGAGACACAGTCGAGGAAGGTAGGGTCCAAGGATCATTAAAATAGGAAGTGTGGAAAGGAACAAACCTCTCTGACAAAATAGGGCTACCAGACATGGCGTAAATATGGTGAACCGATGCCATGAAGTTGAAGGTACCCATAAGGGATGAATACATTACAAAAACAATATTCTCAGTTTTTGACTGAGAATTGTCGACCACTGGGATCAACAGTCCAATAGATTCACTGGGGCTAGCATACGCAAAGGGCAATTGATCAATCGTCACAATCTTCCCATCGTGAGGAAAATAAAGAGTATGGAATACAAAAGATACGATGAAAGTCATAGCATAAGTCCAATTGTGTCCTAGTAACAAGTTATAATCAAGGGGGACATCAACCACCTCGACATCCACCTCTACCGTCTTCCCACCTAATTGGACTGGAAAGGCAGGAAGAATACCGTGAGGGTAGAAGGAATGATGGTCAAAATAAGTCAACATGGTTGGAGACTGAGAGAGATTTGGAGAGATGAGGGCTTTCCAACAGACTAGGGACATCACACATGTGGCAATGCCTTCATAAAAAACAATATGCTTGATGGTATACTTCGAGTAACCCACGTGGATTTGGAATAATGCATGGTAAGGAAAGTGAGGCTTCACATATTTGATGTCAAACTTAATAACTTTAGAGCCACTGGGATCTAGAGCTCCTAACACAGATAGCAAGGCATTTCTTTATGAAGGACATGTCTGGAGTACCTCCAGAGCTGACTTTGCACAAGGGGTTTGGCCCAGGTCCTCAAGAATAGAGTAATTCTGGCAGCTCTAGCATTAGGATTGTGGGTAGAGCGCTTGAGTAATCCTTTCGGAATACGAGGTGGTGGCTCTATTTTTTTGATCTGTAAGGGCATCTTCGAAGGAGGAGGACACTCTAGACCAGGTATAGTTTGTGGAGAACTGTAATCGTGAGATAGGGTGGCTACATTAACCTCAAACATGACCATATTGATGCACAAATGGTCACCATCTTATGCTGGTGGGTTTTTACTCCCACTCGCCACATTTTTGGAATTTGGGGAGCTCGAGGCCATGTCCTAGTTATGTGGAAAAGGATTCATCAGCATGACGAGCGATAGAGATAAGAGCCTCATAGACTTTGCAAGGTTGGGTCATAAATGAGTAAGGTGATCATCCATACAAAGCTTACAAGGAAACTTCACCTTATGACTTTCTCTCTTTCCCTTACCAACATTAATATTCATCTTCTCATTATTACCATTGAGCTTGGGTTTATTATTGTTCTTCCCACCCTTACGATTATTATTATGCCCTTTATTGTTATTCCCGCCTGCTTGTTGGTTACCATTTGGGTTGGTCAACGATTGCATAGAATGTACATCCACCGATTGAGTGGGATTTGAAGACACAGATGAAGCTGGCCCTCCTACATATTGGTTTAGAGACAACTCTTTCAAATGGCTTGTCATCGAGTCTACGGATTTTAGATTGGTGGAGCCTACAATGCCATTGACATGTGGCCCGAGATTTTTTTTAGGGTCATAGTTTGACCTTGGTGCATCAAAAAGAATCTCATATAACATCCCAGACTGAGCATATATAATATCTAACAGTTGGGCTTTGAAAATCACGTCTTCCTCATATGTAACCCCGTATGTAGCAACATCCTTCGAAATAGGAGGCTATAGAGATTTAAGGAACCACTCTAGCAGGACTTCTAGGGGTATGCAGGTCTTGATCAACCTCTTCCGTCTATGCCACTCCTGGATGTCATCCAAGATATGAGTGTATTTGTCCTGGTGTAAGGTTGAAAAAAATTCTAGGCCAACATTGTGACAAACCGACAATTGGAAGTGGTTAAGGAAGACTAGAACCATCTGACTAAAGGTCCCGTATGCCCCCCTAGGTAGATCGATATACCATTTCATGAAAACCCCTGTGAGGGTGCATTAAAACAATACTAACCAAATGGAATTGTCATTAAGGGAATTCTAAGAGCACCATAGGTGAAAGGTGGTAACATGATCACCAAGATCCTCGCCATTCTTGCCTTCAAATTTTGGAATATCCGAAGGAAGCTTGGTGGGAACGAGGAGCCATGTAGGATCATGACACATAGGGTCGTTCATCAACTTAGACAAGTCTGGAAGATTGAGCATGGATAGAAAAGGGAGACGAGGTTGCGACATCTGGCCCCAAGCTCCTTGTAAAGATTGTGGTTTGGGAATTGCAACCTATCCAAGATTCTGGTAAGTACCATGGCCCTGTCTGGGATTGTAAGACCCTCCTCACATCCAACCTTTCTCCATCCAGTCATTACCATCGGTCCCTTCACCAAGTGGGGGGTGGAATTTGTGGATATCAACCCAACTTCAGCTGGGGGGAATCAACACATTATCGTGGCCATAGAATACTTTACTAAATCGGCCGAGGCCATGCCTACAGTTAAATCCGATGGGAAGACTGTCACCTTCTTCGTATTCAATCAAATTATCGCTAGGTTCATAATCTTGAGTGATATTGTCACTGATAATGGCAGTCACTTTCATAATGAAATGATGGAATAGCTAGCATCCAATATGGGGTTTAAGCATGGTCATTATTCTCCTTAATAACCCCAGGAAAATGGATAGATAGAGGCCATAAACAAGTCTCTTAAGGCCATTTTTTAGAAAACTATCATCCAGAGAAAATATGACTGGCATATCATGCTATATCCCACACTTTGGGCATACTGAACCTTGATCAAGACTGCCACCGATTTTTATCCTTTCTAGTTAGTACATGGTGTGGAGTCGATATTACCTATTGAATTAAAAATCCCTTCTCTTATATTGGAAATTGTGCTCCTACCTGACACTTTCGATCTCGAACGATGCCTCGTGTAGCTAGAGAGCCTTCACGAGCAGAACTGAGATGCCTCTACGACTATCAAAGCGAATAAAAGACATGTCAAGGTCCAATACAATAAGTCTATCTATCCTTGGTTGTATGTTGAGGGTGACTTGGTCCTTTTATATTATCAAGCCAAAGAACCATTGAGAAAAGGAAAGTTCAATCCCATGTGGCACGCTCCCCATATCGTGTGACGTGTCTTAGAAAAAGGATCCTATGAATTAGAATATTATGAAGGGAACATGTTGGCTAAGACCAGGAATGGGCTCTACTTGTAAAGATATTAAGCTTGAGCCCCAATATTGGGAGTAACTCTTTGTATACTAATGTATTTTAGTGTATAGATCTTTTCCCTTTATTTTTTGTCTTCAACTTGCTTATCGATTTTTCCCTTGGTTGGCAGATGTCAATGGAGTCTTCGGTCTACTTAGGATTCACAAACAAAGCCATTCATCATACACATAACTTGGCTTCGGCTGCTTGGATTGTTTAATCACCTGAGGGTCTGTTGGTGTCTTCAGGTGGTGTATGCCTAGGGCCATACATGAATAATGTGGCCGAATATAGTGTCGTTATAGAACTTTTGCACGATGTCATTTCGCATGGTATTCGTTCTTTGTAGGTTCACCTGGATTCCCAGTTAGTAGTATGTCCATTGAACGACAGTTACCGTGTGCGTGACCCTACGTTACACCGATGATTCCTATGGGTACACCTTTTAGAATGATAGTTTGAGTTGATTACTTATCATCACATACCTAGGAGTTCAAATTATGTATCCGATGCATAGGATAATTTCATTTTAGATTGGAATTTGTCACATAACTAAAGCAAGGAAAATATTTTCATCAATGTACACATTGTAACATAAGTAAAGACAAAGAACCACGTTTTTATATATATTTCAAAGAATATGATGTTTATGGTACAAAATTGGGGCTAACACCCTCAATACACATATACAATTGATAATACAAAGTCATGACATCTACACCTGTGGTGCCAGATGAGTTTCATGATAGAAAACTATCACGCTTGCGAGACGCCAAAATAGTCGCACCCAAGCTTTGGGCACGCCTACCACCTGTCGCTGCAGAGCCTCTGACAGATCCTCCACATGAACCATCAAAATCCTTTGTGTCAAACGATACAGGTTTCCCTGCACGTTTTGAAGGACTCTCTCTTCTTCTCCTCCTGCTGCCTTATCTCCTCGGTGCCTCTGACGATGTCATAGAAGCCCTTCCGGCCGTCATGGACCTACATCTACGTCACATAGATGTCTAATTAGTACTTAAACATCATCCAAAAATATTTTTGTTTTCCTATACAAAAATACAAAAAAATGAAATATTTAAAAAACTTTGACATACCTATGTCCCTGTAGGCGGTCCCTGGTGGTAATGGCATGTTAGGGTCCTCTCTGAAGTCGATCCTTGCATAGGGGTAGTCATCTAGAGCAATGAACAACCATCTCCACCAGGAAAATAAATCATCATTTTAGGGTGTGGGAACCCTACCTCCCCTCTTCTGTCTCATCACCTTGATCCATCGTGCCATGGATGGATCACAAGGTCCTCATGGAAGGATCTCAAATCTAGGTCCCAATCCTGGAACCCGCTCGAAGAAAAAACTATACAATATGGAAGCGAACTCAAAGTTCCTCTTACCACCCTATTTGCATTCTTTCAACTGGCTCTTCATGTTATCCAGTAGTGAGGTGAACCAATCATACACCATGGGTCTCAAGCACTCTACAGAGTAGAACATAAGCAACCTCAATGCCTGGTGCAACGAGGCCGATCTTGTGATCTGTGTCAAAATGAGAACAACAATCTTGAGGCTTAGATTTTTTATCGCTCGGATGGGGAGTTGAATCCCGACCTTCTCGGTCCCTTCAATGAAATGAGAAACTATGTATTCTTATATCTTCATGCCGCTCCCATCTCCTCAGGATTTGAGGTTCACCACCTCATCTCGATGCGAAAACCCCGTCAAGAAATAAATGTCCTCGACTTCAATCCTTAATGGTTTCCCATCAAGGTTGAATCTCTCACTGTCTAGATACCAGTAATCCATGAGCAACTGTAGCAATATCACTTGGACCCTCATCGTTTTGAGAGCCCAAAACTTATACAACCCACATATTTGCAAGGCCATTTGGGCCCCCATATCTCTTTCCACAACAACATCTACCTCCTCATGTTCCCTTTCCCTCTAGTCTAGCACCATCCTGTAAGAGAAAAATAATTTTTTGAGTTAGAATTCGCTAAAAAACATTTTTTACGGACATATACATGGGATACAACCTTTATAGTCGCGTATACGGATGAGTATACGCTGGATTTCTTTTAGAAAATTGTGTATAATCACACGTATACGTGACCCAATGAACGATATCCCACGTACACATAAACTTCTAATTTGCGCCCTAAATAACTTAAAATTTGAAACCTAAATACAAAATGTAATCTGCTGAAAATAAAGAGGAGGGGAAGAGGAATTACCTGGTCCAAATGGTCGCTGATTCCATCACTCGTAGCTCCCACAATCACCAATTGAAAATTAGAGTTTTGTCCAGGGATTCTTGCGGTTTTTAGCGTTATGTCGATCGTTCGTAACTTCATACAGGTATTTTTGCTACCCAACATATAGGATAGGTATCCATTCCATCATGCACACTTGAATCATCCTATAACTGTCACTCATATGCCTTAGGTACGGACCCATTTTGTAGAGACACAAAACTTTCTATTTGCTACTAGAAGTGTCGTTATCAAATGGTAGAGACTTACCAAACATGGGTACCCTAGAGATAAGAGCTTCGCAACTTTCGCAAGTTTGGGGCATAAATGAGTAAGGTGATCATCCGTACAAAGCTTACAGGGAAACTTCACCTTATTCCTTTCTCTCTTTCCCTCACCAACATTATTATTCATATTCTCATTATTACCATTGTCCTTGGGTTTATTATTATTCTTTCCACCCTTACGATTATTATTACGTCCTTTCTTCTTATTCCCTCCTGGTTGCTGGTTACCATTTGGGCCAGTCGACGATTGCACAGAATGTACATCCACTGACTGAGTGGGATTGGAAGACACAGACAAATATGGCCCTCCTATAGACTGGTTTAGAGACAACTCTTTCAAATGGATTTTTTCTAGGGTCATAGTTTGACCTTGGTGCGTAAGGAAGAATCTCATATAACATCCTAGATTGAGCATATATAATATCTAACTTATGGGATTTGAAAATCGCATCTTCCTCAGATGTAACCCCGAATGTAGTAACATCCTTCGAAATAGGAGGCTGTATATATTTAAGGAACCACTCTAGCAGGAATTCTGGGGGTATGCAGGTCCTTATCAACCTCATCTATCTATGCCACTCCTAGATGTGATCTGAGATATGAGTGGATTTTTCCTGGCATAAGGTCGATAGAATTTATAGGCTAGCATCGTAACGAACTAGAAATTGGAAGTGGTTAAGGAAGACTAGAACCATCTGACTAAAGGTCCCGTTTCCCCCCCCTAGGTAGCTCGATATACCATTTCATGGAAACCCCCATGAGGGTGCGTTGAAAAAATATTAACCGATTGGAATCAACATTAAGGGAATTCGAAGAGCACCATAGGTGAAAGGTGGTAATGTGATCACCAAGATCCTCACCATTCTTACCTTTGAATTTTTGAATATCCGACAGAAGCTTGGTGGGAACGAGGGGCCATGTAGGATCATGAAACATAGGGTCATTAATCAACTTAGACAAGTCTGGCAGATTGAGCGTGGCCAGAAAAGGGAGTCGGGGTTGCAACATCTGGCCCCAAGCACCCTGGAAATATTGTGGTTTGGTAATTTTAGCCCATCCAGGATTCTAGTAAGTACCATGGCCCTGTCCAGGATTGTAAGACCCTCCTCGCATCCAACTCCTCTCCATCCAGTCACTACCATCGATCCCTTCTCCAAGTGGGGGGTGGACTTTGTGGATTTCAAACCAACTTCAGCTAGAGGGAATCAACACATTATTGTGGCCATAGAATACTTTAATAAGTGGGTCGAGACCATGCCTATAGTTAAATCTGACGGGAAGGATATCGCCTTCTTCACATTCAATCAAATTATCGCCAGGTTTGGAATCCTGAGTAATATTGTCCCTAATCATGGCATCCACTTTTAGAATGAAATGATGGAAGAGCTAGCATATAAGATAGGGTTTAAGCATGGTCATTATTCCCCTTACTACCCCCAAGAAAATGGATAGGTAGAGGCCGTAAACAATTCTCTTGAGACCATTTTGCAGAAAACTATCAGCCACAACAAATCTGACTGGCATATCATGCCATATCCCACACTTTGGGCATACCAAACCTCGGTTAAGACTGCCACCGGTTTTTCTCCTTTCCAGTTAGTACATGGTGTGGAGTCTATCTTACCTATTGAATGAAAAATACCTTCTCTTAGAGTGGCAGTTGCACTCCTACTTGACACTTTTGATCTTGAAAAATGCCTTGTGCACCTAGAGAGCCTTGACTAGTAGCACTGATACGCCTCTACGACTATCGAAGCGAATAAAATATGTGTCAAGGTCCAATAGGATATGTTTGTTTATCCTCGGTTGTACGCTGAGGGTGACTTGGTCCTTTTATATGATCAAGCCAAAGAACCACTGGGGGCAGGCACGTTCAATCCCATGTGGCACGTTCCCTATATCATGTGATGTGTCTTAAAAAAAGGAGCCTATGAATTAGAATATTATGAAGGGGACATGTTGGATGAGCCCAGGAATGGGCTCTACTTGAAAATATATGATGCTTGAGTCCCAATCTTGGTCATAACTCTTTATATACTAATGTAATTTAGTGTTTATATCTTTTCCATTTATTTTTTTCCTTTAGCTTGCTTATCGAGTTTTCCCTTGGTTGGAAGATGTCAATGAAGTCTTCGATATACTTAGGATTCACAGATGGATCCATTCTTCATACATAGAACTTGGCTTCCACCGCTTGGGTTGTTTAATCACCCGAGGGTCTACTGGTGTCTTCAGGTGGCGTATGCCTAAGGCCATCCATGAATAATGTGGATGAATATAGTGTCATTATAGAACTTTTGCACGATGCCATTTCACATGGTATTTTCTCTTTGGAGGTTCCCTTGGATTCCCAGTTAGTAGTATGTTAGTTGAATGGCAGTTACCATGTGCGTGAACCTAAATTACTTCGACGATTCCTACGGGTACACCTTTTAGAATGACAGTTTGATTTTATTACTTATCATCACATACCTAGGATTTCTAATTATGTATCCGATGCATATGCTAATTTCGTTTTAGATTGGCATTTGTCACATAACTAAGCAAAGAAAACATTCTCATTAATGTACACATTGTAACATAAGTAAAGTTGAAGAACCATGTTTATAGTACAAAATTGGGGCTAACATCCTCAATACACATATACTACCGATAATACAAAGTCATGACATCTATGCCTGTGGCACCAGATGAGTTTCATGATAGAAAACTACGACGTTTTTGAGACATCAAAAGAGTCACACCCAAGTTCTGGGCACGCCTGTTACACATTATTTTGGTCAACTAAATGATCCATTGACAAGAATGTGTTCATGTTCCCAAAAGAACCTATCTTCATGAGAAAGGTGACCGGCTTTCTCTTCCAAAAAACCTTATTAAGGAGGATCGTCGCAAGCTGCATCATAAGCAGGGTGCGATGATGCTTGGTCGTCGCAGGCTTCCCTAAATTTGTGATATCTTCACAGGCTGCTTTACAGATGGGGTGTGATGATGCCAAAAGGCTAAGAAAATGTCAACCTTCACGAAAGTTCTAGAAGGGATATTCTATAAGGTGAGGTGGCACCCATATGGTTGGGATCCTACTCGCTTCTCTGATTTGGTGGGATCATCCTGATCTCTTTAACCATCTCTCTTTCCCATATATAAGGAGGGATTTATCATGGAAAAGGTTAAGAAAGGAATTAAGGTTAATGAAGGTTGAATTTGGCTAAGATTGTATGGAGAATTTTTCATTGGATCATTCTTGAGAGCTTCATTTCAGTTCATCAAGTCATTGTGGATATTCCTCATTCAAGTTTGGATCAAGTGTGTGTGTTGGAGCAAAGGGTCATCAGAAGGGGACCTTGCAACATCAAGGCTTTGGTTGTAATATCCACTTTCATTATTTATAATACAATGATATGTTTCTTTCCCATAAAACTCATATTGTTTTATTGTATGATTCCTTGATCACATACTTAGTTTCTCTTTGAGTATGCTATTTTTATTTCACTTTGGTTGGATTATGTTCTCTTGTAGATCTAATATCACAGGAGCACTGGAGTGGAGCTAAGATGACGACGACAAGAGGAGGCGATATTTAAAAGGTATGTCCCCTATCTTTCGTTTGATAGTAACTCAATGATTAGATCTTAGGGAAAGTGTCATGTCCTATCTTGTTATGTTCTAGATCTAGGTGGATATAGGGATTTATGTTTATGTCCGCATTTAACGATAAGTCCCATAACAACGCCTACCAAATGTTGCTGCATAGCCTCCGACTGATTCTCGACTTGAACCATCAAAATCCTTTGTGTCAACCGATCCAGGTTGCCATGCACATTTTGAAGGACTCTCTCTGCTTCTCCTCCTGCCGCCTCATCTCCCTAGTGCCTCCGACGATTTCGTAGAAGCCCGTCCGGTCGTCATGGACCTATGTCTACATCACATACATGTCTAATTAGTACTTAAACATCATCCAATTGTTTTTTGTTTTCCTATACAAAAATACAAAAAAATGAAATATTTAAATTTTTTTGACATAGCCATGTCCCCGTAGGCGGTCCGTGGTGGTAATGGCATGTCAGGGTCCCCTCTGAAGTCGATCCCTACATAGGGGTATTCATCCAGAGTAATGACCTGCCATCTCCACTAGTAAAAGAAATCATCGTTGTAGGGTGTGAGCACCCTACCTCCCCTTTTCTATCCCATCACCTTGGTCCACCGTGCCATGGCTGGATCACAAGGTCCTTGCAGAAGGATCTTAACTATAGGTCACAAACCTGGAATCCGCTCGAAGAAAAAACTACATAAGATGGAAGTGAACTCGAAGTTCCTCTTACCATCCTGTTTGCATTCTGTCAACTGGATATTCATGTTATCTAGTAGTGAGATGCACCATTCGTACACCATGGGTCTCAATAACTCTACGGAGTATAACATAAGCGACCTTGATTCCTAGTGCAATGAGGCCGATCCTGTGATCCGTGTCAAAATGATGACAAAAATATTGGGGCTTAGATTGTTTATTTCTCGGATGGGGAGTTGAATCCTGACCTTCTCAGTCCCTAAAATGCAATGAGTGGCTATTTATTATTCTATCTTCATACCTCTCCCATCTCCCTAGGATTTGAGGTTGACCACCTCACCCTGACACGACAACCCCGTCAAGAAATAAATATCCTCTACTTCAATCATTAATGGTTTCCCATCAAGGTTGAATCTCTCACTGTCTAGATCCCAGTAATCCATGAGAAAATGTAGCAATCTCACTTGGGCCCTCATCCCTTTGAGAGCCCAAAATTTATACAACCCACATCATTTCAAGGCCATTTGGGCCCCTGGATCTCTTTCCAAAACAACATCTACCTCCCCATGTTCCCTTTCCCTCTAGCACCATCCTGCAAGAGAAAAAACATTTTTTGAGTTAGAATTTGCTACAAAAAATTGTTTACAGACATATACGTGGGCTGCAGCCTTTACAGTCGCATATAGGGATGAGTATATGCTGGTTTTCTTTTAGACAACCATGTATAATCACACGTATATGCGACCCGATGAACGGTAGCCCGTGTACACCTAAAATTCTAATTTGCGCCCTAAATAACATAAAATTTGAAACCTAAATACAAAATGTAATCCACTAAAAATGAAGAGGAGGGGAAGAGGATATACCTGGTCCAGACGATTGTTGATTCTGTCACTCATAGCTCCCGCAATCACCAATTGAAAATCAGAGTTTTGTCCAAGGATTCTTGCGGTTTTTAGCGTTATGTCGACCATTCGTAACTTTAGATAGGTATTTTCGCTACCCAACATATAGAATAGGTATCCATTCCATCATGCACACTTGCATCGTCCTATATTGTCACTCATATGCCTTAGGTATGAACCCATTTTTTAGTGACACAAAACTTTCTATTTGCTACTAGAAGTGTCGTTATCAAATTGTAGAGACTTACCAAACATGGATACCCTAGTTAGATTCTCTGCTTCATTCGATGCCCATGCAAAGATTTTTTTCCGTAGGACCGAGAGTACCTTATAGATAATAAATGACTTTGTGTTGTACCTCATTCCTCACTCATAAACATGCTGACCTATACCTAGAGGACTCCTAGGCGAGTTTGATTTAAGCTCTTTTTCGACTCATTTTCAAAAAGCGAAAAGATTGTCAAGTGAACTTTTCTCTTTCACACTCCTAAATTGGATTTGAAAGGACATCTATGTGGTACAAGTTGATCCATTTTTCAAACCAAGTAGACTAAGATTATGAAAAAGGACATTTTTTGGCATTAAGTTGTGATTGCATCTCATGCTCTTGCTTGCAGTATTGAGCCTATTGCTTGTTCTCACTTTGCGTTAAGCAGAGCTTTGTTTATATCCTTCGTAACTTGACACCCTATACCTAGGAGGGAACTTTCCCCTGAGTGTCCATTTCTTGCATGCACCTTCTTTCATTGAGCATAGGTATGGTCCACTGCTAGAACTAGTTTTGATTACATGTGACACTCATTTCCTCCTTTGTATCATAGCATTCATTTGACTATGAAAAAACAAAAAAAGATGGGCGGGAAGGGAATATTATATTATATTGACAACAGTCATGTCACCTTTGAACATAGCATAAAATTTATGAGTCAACTTGTCATCATAATTTTGGGTTTAACATGGCCTTAGGAAGTTGATCTCATTACAGAGAGTTTACTCCCCAGATTGGTTACTCTTCTTGTCCCTATGGAGAATTTGATTGATGCCTCCTACATCTCATGGTTTCATCTTTCATTCTATGCTTCTAGAGTCCTCCATATGTCTCATGCTCTTGTTCAAAGGATGTCTATCAACCTGTGTCGACCATTCTTCAGAACTCTTGACTTTGCATGTCGACCATACCCTCAGTTTGTCTCAGAATCACATGAAGTTGTAGTCCTATTGTGCACCTTGGTCCTAATTTCCTCATTGGTAGGTAACCTTGATGTTATAGCAAGATTTGACTCACCCCATGCGATCTTGCACATAAGTCCTTTTCCCATTTCCCTATGGAGACTTGTCATCCCTTTTTGCAAATCCTAGAGCTAAAAATACAATTTTCCACATATACGCACCTTGCCTACTATACAACATGCGTATATGCAGGTTGCACCACTACAACCCGTGTACATTGGGAAATGTGCCCAAAAATGAAAAATGGTGTCGGGTTTCCATGCCACGTAACGAGATCAATGATCCTTGGCCTTCCATATATTGGAAACTTTCTGACTTGACCCTTCATTTCTACTTGAAGGCTAGAAATGGGCGAAATCTGAGTTATGGAAAAGAGGAGAAATAATTCAACTTTGAGAGCAAAGTTACTCTGGAGGAATTATTCACTTCATATTGAGTCTGCATCCCTTTATCCTTTAAGTATGAACACATTGTTTAGCCCGCAAGATCTTCCCTTATTGAGTGAGAAATCCATTGTCTCTCTTACATGAGCTTTCCTTTGGTTTAGGATTGAAGTGGTGGAGGCCCAGTTGGAAGGAACTTAGTATCTAGGTTCTGAACCGTGATGACACGGAAGTCTGCAACTTATTCACTTCTGTTGATTATATCTTAATAGAAATACTCTTTTCTTGTCCAATCGATATCTTACAAATATTTGAATTATTATTCCATGGGCGTATTTGTTATGAATGTTAATGGATTATGCTATTGAATGTGCTAACATCATATATTATCACCATATGCTTGTGTTTCTTGGTTGTTGAGGACTAGTTGTAGGTATATTGCTTTGGGTCAAGTGCTCAACGATGGAATTCATCGATTGTCTGGACGAGGTAGGAATTTCATTTTTTCTTGCTAGCATATTTGTTTATATAGCATAATTGAGAATATAATTGATTTCTATAGTCATTTCCGTTAGTTGTGGTTTACCCCTAGCCATAAAGATATTTTCCTTGTAACAAAATTGGCGACCATATTGGGGATTGAATCTTATTTCTTGGTGTTTGGAGTGTTTTTCTCCTTAGATTGCTCTCGTTCATATTCAGTTTCTTGTCATATGATTGCTTGACAACCTCTGTTCACTCTGGGTCTTAGTCTTTCAGCCTTTTCCTTAGCCTAGCTGTGTTTTGACACATATATGCAGGTTTTTTCTTGACAGTTATGCACATACGTGTGCTGTCCTTCTGCAAGCTGCATACAAACATGATTTTCCCTTTAACAGTCGCATACATAAACCTTTGTTGTTGTTTTTTTGGGTTTGGTGGTTGCTGGGTAGGTTTTGATGATTGCTGAGTCTTCTTGGGTCTCTGTAGTAACTGTTAAGTGTCTGTGGAGTGATAGGACACCTGTCTTTGGTTGAATTTTTGGCTGGTGCCTTTCTCATCATATTTTCATTTTGATTGTCCTTGCACCTTGGGCCGAGTGTTTTGCTCCTTGATATCCTACTTAAGTTGTCTTTGTCTATACATAGTAGAGTCTTTATATCAAGCTACTATTCATTACTTGAATTTTCATTTTTCTTATATTGAAAATACAAAAAATATTAGGCATTTTACATTGATTGGAATTTTGATCTTTTGAGTCTTTGTCATTTATCTTAGTGCATGTAAAGAAACATTGCATTTTTATTTAGAATTGCAGATTTGAATTGAAAATTGCATTTTTAGAAGCATATCATTCATTGGAAATTAAAGTTAGGACTTTGCATTGTATTCATATTCAATTACTTTACTTGCTGAGTCATAACATCACTAGTTTCATGACCACACCTTTTGAGTAAGCAAGGCCATTAAAATTAATGCTATAATTTAAAATTGATTAGTAATGATTTTATTTTCTAGGGTGCACAAACTAGCTTAGGATTTAGTGCCTTGGAATAAGATTTTGTGAGTAAACTTCTCCAAGGATATTAAATCAACATATGTGTCTGACTAAGGGAGTGGAGAAATCCATTATATAATCGATAAGATCAGGAGGCTCCGCTTACACCAGAGTTAAGCACGAGGTGATGTGAGGTCGATTGAAGGGATATCCCCTCGATGCCTTCTTAGCATCAAATATATTTCTAGGGATCTTGCTAGTGCCCTTAACTCCATGAGAGGTGATGCTTTCAAGGTTTCGAGCTTTGCTACCTTGCCCATACAGTGGACCTAACTTACGAATGTTCTCCCATGCATCGGTTATATCGTGGTTGCTTAGTTTCTTGAATTAGGTGCCACATAGGTTACTTGAAAGGGTTATTCTGCAGGTACCTTGGGTCAGATAAGGGTCGTAAAATACACAAGATTTATGGAGGATTACCTCTCTGGGGGGATCTGATGGACTGGTTTTTAAGCCCACGAGGGCCCTTATAACTGATTTTGATACCTCCGATATTTAACAGGGAGTCTCAAGCCCCTCTTGGGCGAGGCATACCTACTTTAGGGAGGGAGGCCCCTTACAACCACTTTACCCTATTTGTGTGCATATTGGCCATTTGATTATTTTTGGTGTGCTCTTTGATTACTAGTTGGCCTTAGAATTTGTTTTTATATCTTGAGTCTCAAGTCATCGTGGATTTGGACCAGCTTCCCCGTCGGTCTCGCCGCTTGTTACAATTACCACTAGATTTCGAGTCTTTGCCTTCTAAAAGGTGTAGAGTCATTAAACATGGTATACACACCTCCACTTATTAGAATTGTGATTCTACAAGGATGAGTACTGAACTAAGTCGTCAAAATATTGGGAGCCCCTCGACTCCCACACCTACTATAGTTAATGGCATCCCTTCGACTCCTGCAACCACAATGGTTGTAGTGCCAGAGGCACCTATCATCATTGTTTCCTATTCTATAGTGAATGCTCAACCTATTGCCACGAACCCATTTGGGTCTCTTGGTCACTAACCGGGCTATAATGTTCAGTCCATCCTGATGGAATCTAGTCATTTTCCCTATGGTATGTCAAATTTTACTTCACAGTTTTCAAACTCCATCCGAGCCGCTGAACCTAATGATAGCATTGGAATTGAGGGCACAACTCATCCTTATAATCCATTCTTGTTTGGTGGTTCTCAGATCCCTCAAACGACTCCTACAACGGGAGGCATTCCTTCTTTTAACCCCGAGCCTAATCCTGTGCTAATGGGTGGAGTAACCAACTTGGAAGACAAGCTTCTAATAAAGTTCCATCCTTTACTGTCACCTCCTCAATGATGATTCCGACTAACACATTTGAAATGATGAATCCACCTTTATCCTCCAGATTCACACTCGAAGGAGGTCGATTTCACACCTTGGGAAACCCCCAACCTGGATCCACTTCGACTGGGGGCAGGTTTTATAACCCTCATCAGAACATTCCTACCGAAATGGTGCCCAACCAACCTCTTATGAATCGACTTGGAGGAGGGTCTTACAATCCCGTACAGGGCCATGGTGATTACTAGAACACTGAATGGGCTGCAATTCCCCAAACACAATCTTTCCAGGGAGCTTGGGGCCAAATGTCGCAACCCTGTCTCCCTTTTCTGTCCATGCTCAACCTACCAGAATTGTCTAAGTTGATGAATGATCTTATGTGTCATGATCCTACATGGCCACCCATTCCCACCAAGCTTCCTTCGGATATTCCGAAATTCAAAGGTAAGAATGGTGAGGATCCTGGTGATCATGTTACCACCTTTCACCTATGGTGCTCTTCGAATTCCCTTAATGATGATTCCATTCAGTTAAGATTATTTCAACGCACCCTCATAGGGGTTTCCATGAAATGGTATATCGAGCTACCTAGGGGGGCATATAGGACCTTTAGTCAGATAGTGCTAGTCTTCCTTAACCACTTCAAATTGCCAGTTCGTTATGATGCTGGCCTATAACTTCTGTCGACCTTGCGCCATGAAAAAGCCACTCATATATCAGATCATATCCATGTGTGGCATAGACATAAGAGGTTTATCAAGACCTGCATACCCCAAGATTTCCTGTTCGAATGGTTCCTTAATTCCTTGCATCCTCCTATTTTGAAAGATGTTGCTACATTCGGGGTTACATATGAGGAACAAGCAATATTCAAAGCCCAACTGTTAGATCTTATATACGCTCAGTCTAGGATGTTATATGATATTCTTTCAGACGCATCGAGGTCAAACTATGAACCTAGACAAAAGCCCATACCTCATGCCGATGGAATTGTAGGCTCCGCCAGTGTAAAATCCGCAGACTCGATGACAAGCCATTTGAAAGAGTTGTCTCTAAAATAGTCTAGAGGAGGACCAACTTCGTCTATGTCTTCCAATCCCACTCATTTGGTGGATGTACATTCCATGCAATCGTCAACCGAACCAAATGGTAACCAACAACCAGGCAGGAATAAGAAGAAAGTATGTAATAATAATCATAAGGGTGGGAAGAATAATAATAAACCCAAGGACAATGATAATAATGAGAGGATGAATAATAATTATGGTGAGAGAAATAAAGAAAGGCGTAAGGTGAAATTTCCCTATAAGATTTGTATAGATGATCATCTTACTCATTTATGCCCCAAACTTGCAGAATCCATGAGGCTCTTATCTTTACCGCCCACCGTGCTGAAAAAACCTTTTCCACATAACCAACACATGGCCTTGAGCTCCTCAAATGCCGAAAATGTGGTCAATGGAAGTCAAAACCCACCAGAACAAGACGATGATCATTTGTGTATCAATATGGTCAATTCTTAGGTTAATGTAGCCACCCAGTCTCATGATTACAGTTCTTCACAAATTGTATCTGGTCTATAATCTCCTACTCCTCTGGAGGCACCCTTGCATATAGAAAAAATTGGAGCCACTGCCTTGTATTCCAAAAGGAGTACTCAAGTGCTCTACCCACAATCCAAATGCTAGAGCTGCCTAGAATTACTATATTTTTGAGGACCCGGGTCAAACCCCTTGTATGATGTCGGCCTTGGATGTACTCCAGACATGTCCTTCATAGAGGAATGCCTTGCTATCTACGTTAGGAGCTCTAGACCCCAGTGGCTCGAAAGTTATCAAGTTTGACATCATAGTTGTGAAGCCTCACTTTCCTTACCATGTAACATTCCAAATCCACGTGGGTTACTCAAGATATCCCATCAAGCATGCAGTTGTTGATGAAGGCACTGAAACATGTGTGATGCCCCTGATATATTGGAAAGCTCTTGGCTCTCCGACTCTCTCTCAATCTGTGACCATGTTGACTTCTTTTGACGATCGTTCCTTCCGCTCTCATGGTATTCTTCCTGCCTTTTTGGTCCATTTAGGTGGGAATATGGTAGAGGTGGATGTCGAGGTGGTTGATGTGCCCCTCGATTATAACTTGTTACTAGGACACAATTGGACTTATGCTATGACTGCCATTGTATCCTCTGTCTTCCACACTCTTTGTTTTCCTCACGATGGGAATATCATGACGGTCGACCAGTTATCCTTTGTGTATGCTAGCCCCAGTGCATCTATTGGACCATCGATCGCCATGGTCGATAATTATCAGTTGACAACTGAGAATATCGGTGTCAGAATGTATTCATCCCTTATGGGTACCTTCAACTTCATGGCACCGATTCACCATTTTTACGCCATGCCCAGTAGGCCCGTTTCGTCAGGGAGGTCTGTTCCTTTCCACACTTCCTATTTTAACGATCCTTGGTCCCTAACTTCCTTGAATTTGTCTTGTGAAGGTCAATCGCATGCTTGAATGGCCATGCCACTATCGACTACGGATATAGCGTATCAATCTATTCTTGACTTTTCTGCTAATCCTGATCCTATTACCTCACCGACGAACAATGAGGATCCTGTTCTTATGCCCATGTGGGCCACTTTGTCATCCTATTCACATGACTGCCTTGATGAGACTTTTCCCTGAGATGGAGTTATAATCAAATCCATGAATGGTTCTTACAAACCTTGGGATGATATGCATCATCGCTCTTATTTTCTCCTAGATCTCGCTAGAATTGAACAAGATGACTTTCTATCTAGTTTGAGTGAGATAGTTGGTCATGCCATAGTTCCACTTTGTTTGCACCCTTTTCGTCACCTTGGTGAGAAAATAAGAGGTGCTTGCATGCCCAGTTGGGTCTTGCTGAGCATGACAGCTGTAGAGGAAAGAGTTAGAGAAAGAAAAACAAAACTATAAGCAAGAATTAAACTAATACAA
>ML781267.1:171247-184052 GCA_009831015.1 Picea engelmannii
TGTAGTGTGAAAAGAGGCTCTTTAGGGCATTATTAGGTCTTTGACCAGCCTACCATTCGGATTCAGCTCAGATTTGAGGGTCAAATCGGCTTGGGAGCTGATCCATAAGTGGTTGGGAGGCCGACCACTTCAATAAATGCGCCGTTTAGCAGGTGCACGGCTTTTTTCGATAACAACCGCGCATCGTGCGCGTATGCGCGCACGCTACGTTTCTGTTCTGCGCATGTGCGTGCGTGCCCAACTTCTGTAAAGCGCTCTTCAATTTTGTGATACTTTGTATAGTTTTTTGCCCTTTTTGAATGCTGTGAGATTAATTCATTGGCCATGAATGACTTCATTGTTGTTTGACGATGTTGAGTTCTTGTAACCATGTGCTGACGAAATTTCAGTATTAACAGATGCCCCCTGATGGATGAGTTTAGGAGCATACGTATAGCCGAAATCCATCAATGTCTCTTCTACTGAGAATGTTGTTGTAAGATAGAGAAATAGTGGGATCGTGCAGAGCAATCCTTTGGAGGAGAAAGGAACTGGTAGAACCCGACCTTCCATAAGGTGCGTAACAATATACAACTATGTACAAACGAGGCGGGCATGCCCCATGCTCGTGTTATGTAACCCTGAAAAAAAAAAAAAAAAAAGATGACTGAAGTGTTGGTGTAGACAACTGCAGCGCCCTCGAGGGCGGTAATGATAAAGGTAGAAGACAATTCTGCAAAGGAACATACTCTGAACAATAGGCCATGATCACAGAAATAAGTATCGGCGATGATGCAGGCATTGATGGCCCTACCAAGTTCATAGGTCTTCGACAAATAATAGAAATAACTGCAATAGTCGCAAAGTAAGACCCACCATAACATGAGAAAGTGTTGGCGTCAAATTTTATGGGGGCCAACGACAGCAGGGAGTAATGGTGTTTCACCCTGTGCCGTCCGAGATCTCTCATTAAATGGAGAATGAGAATCAAGATACTGTCGCCCTTCTGGAAAAATGGTGTTGATGTCGACAAAAGGGGAACGTGAATCCCAGAAGCAAAGGACTTCGTGGAATCTACTGAGGTGCGGAAGTGGCAGAGGTACATGGACGAAGTCAAAAAGTGAGAAGACTCAAGACTTCCCTTGGTTGGAGGATGTATGAGATAAAAAGTGGCTGAAACCGTGTAACGAGGTCGAGTGTCAAGGGGACGACAAGACCGGGGATAAGTTGTGCCATAGGTGGGACAAAGTGAACAACTACAGAGGGTAGAGGTAAGTGACCTGTGGGGTACTCTGAATATGTGGACGATGCCAGTCAGGATAGATGAGGAGTGAGGCTCCAACCAAGGGTGACATGGGTTGCGTTTGGCCAAAAAGCAGGTCGCCAACGGTGATGACAAAAAGGATAATGAAATGACTGAAAATAAAGGCATTTGTACAAATAAATAACGAATAATTTTGGGGAAAAAAATGTACAAATATAGAAACAGGTGCCCCAGTGTGAAATGAGTGCCCCAAGGAGGGCAGAATTTTCTTGGAAAACTGATGAAGGTTGGGGGCCCCATTGGTGAGTTTCTGTATGAGGTAGGTGAAATGAAGATAGGTTCGCAGATGGGCCAACTGATGGTGGATGAAAGGAAGGGTTCATGATACTGCGGAGGTGCAGGTAAAAAATAGAACCGTAAAGAGATAACCTGGGAGTCCATATGGAAAGCTATCAAAATGAGGAGAAGAAGTATGTGGTTGATTCACAACATGATGAAAGACTATCGGGACTCCCATCCCTAAAGGGTAATGAATAACAACATGAGTGTCAAAAAGTGGCAAAGGGTGCTATGAATGGGACAACTCATGTGGGTGAGAGTACTACCGGGTAATAGTACCGATGATGCAAATGGAGGCGTGGGTACTGCAGAGCCGGGAATGGAGATCCTAGAGGTAAACATCAGAGGGTATGACTGGAAATGCAAGTGCGATACAATGGGAAAGACTACATGCCAGTGCTGAGTATATACCGGAAGGAATGATGCCGAGGGATGAAGAGCAAGTACCTGCACATATGAGAAACAAATACCCAAAGTGAACAATATCAGAAGAGAATCAAAGATATGAGCATGTATTAGACAAATGTGACAATGCACGTGTGTACCTGACCATGATATGAAAAAAAAAGGCACCCCGGGGGCTCATGATGAAAAGTGACCCAGGGATAGCTGTGATGTAGGTGGCGGGATGCTGATCCCGTGGCTGAAGATGGTTTGAAAAATGGACACCTTGGGCTCCCGGAATGGTGAGTGGAAATTTGGCAAAAGGCCTATATATAACTGTAGGGCCCACATTGCCACCTCATTTTTACCTGCTACAACAGTGACTGGATGAGCAGTTTTCATGGGGACTGACGCTGCATGCGCGGATGGTCGCGCAGTTGGATTGCTGTCGGTCCACAGGTGTAGGAGAGTTTGCATTTGGGTCGATCCTAGTGGCATGGTTCTTAGAGAGGGTGCCGATGTTGCGCCCGAGAGTTCTGCTGGTTATGCCGGGGGCACGAGAGCCGCGATTGAGATGGTGGTCGACAGTTTTGGTTTGTCATGGTGGTGGCGAAGGTGGCCACTACTTTTCAGCAGAGGCGACAGGGATATGGCAGCAGATGCCGCAGGTGATACTTCGGTACCCCTATGCTGGGGTGGACTTCCGGGGTGACCCGGACATGGTGTTACCTCTAGGGGAGGTTTTTGACCATCGAGGTACGTTTAGTATGTTTGTGATTTATATTGTTTTGTGAGATAACAGTCCATATGTATATGATATAGATGCTGATACTATCTTTTGTTGT
Source organism: Picea engelmannii (assembly GCA_009831015.1). Taxonomy (NCBI): domain Eukaryota; kingdom Viridiplantae; phylum Streptophyta; class Pinopsida; order Pinales; family Pinaceae; genus Picea; species Picea engelmannii. The sequence continues at coordinate 174,059 of ML781267.1, forward strand.
TGTTTTTTTCATGTGAAGATGTGGCACCTCGCGGGCGCGAGGTGGAGATTCAAAGAGTGTCGACTCGTCGAGAGCCGGAGAGACTGCCACATGGAGAGAGACGTCGGTGGGATGATGCCACGGGGCAACCAGCAGAGCCCGAGAGGGCAACGAGGAGGCACCGGTTCGATGACCCTGGTGCGGGGCCATCACATGCTCCTCCGACGGCAGCCGGAGTGGACTTCGATGACATACGTCATTGTCTGGAGACGATGTTGCAGGATGTGCCTGAGGGCATGTGGACATGTATCCAGGATGAGAGCTTCCTGTAGCAGTGTGTGGGGGTGCCGCCACCATGGCGGGCCATAGTGCGGCGAGCAGCAGTTCTTGCTGCGATGACGAGTGGATGCCTGCCGCCGGGGCAGGAGGGTCCTATGGGTGGTCCACCACCTCCTGGGGCAGGTGGTGGTGGGCCACCACCTCCTCCTGAGGGAGGAGCAGGTGGTGGTGCGATAGAGGTACCATGACTGATGTATGATGTATATCTTTTTGGTTGTATTTAGGATGGTGAGCTGATTTTGTGTATCGAGGTGCTGCATTGGCCTGCGGGTACATGTATTTTTGTATGTAAACATTCGGATGGCCTGATGGGCCGCTATATATATATGAGTATACATATTTTGAGATCCTGATGTTGTCTACATGTGTTGTTTGTTGATTTTTTTGATGATGTCTATTCTATATATATGCCGTGACAGGATTTGTGAGATGTTTTATGTATGTGTAGCTTGATGTGATATATGCCAATATAACACCATGTTAGCTATTTGATTTGTTGTTTGATTCAATTGTCTTGGAATATGTGTAAATGTAATGGAATCAAAATGTCGAGATAAAAACCTGACCTATAGGTATTTGCGAAAGAGGCACGGATTGCGTACACGGTAAACATTGTTGAGCTGGAGAACGACTAGTTGAGAGTCGAGGAAGACGCTAAGGTGGCGAATATGATGACGCTGGGCGTCGGCTAGGAGGCCAATGACCGTAGTGTATTCGGCTTGGTTGTTGGTTGCTGGTCCCAAACATATGCCGCTTGAATGTAGCATTTCATGTGAGGGGGTGTAGAGAGCCCAAGCAGCTGAAGCGAGATTTTGTGTCCAACGGCTGGCGCTATCAGCGTAACCAATGTGGTAAGCTGGTGGAGGAAGCATCTGTCAATAGAACAAAGGATAGTTTAGACGAGAGGGGAGGAAAAAAGATTAAAAACACTAAAAAAGAAATAACCTAAAGTAGAATGACTACTTTTAAGCATAAAATTTCTTGAGATACAACCCGTTGACGGGTTATTTGAGAGAGAGGCCTTCAGGAGAGGCCAGGATGTATGCGCCTTTGGTGAGGCAATGTTGGATAATGTAAGGGCCATGTCAGAGTGATTCGAATTTTCCATGGCCAAAGGTATCATGAGCGATATCATAAGCCAGGACAAGGTCACCTTCGCGGAATGACCGAAGGTTGACATGACGATCAAAGGTAGCCTTGGATCATTTTTTAGCTGCCTCGTTGTTTTGTAAAGAAGATCAACGATCTTCGTCCAGAGACTCCAAGTTCAGCAAGCGCTGCTCCATTGGAGCAGTGTCAGGTAATAGCTCAATTGCGGTGCGTAAGGTGGGAATCTCACACTCGATGGGAAGAGTTTCCTCGACCCCATGGACTAAATGGAATGGCGTGAAACCAGTAGTGGTCTTTACTGCCATTCGATAATCCCATAGCGCAGAAAATAACATATGATGCCAATTGGTTTTATGTTTATTAACCGTGCGCTGTAACATGGTCTTGAGGACTTTGTTCACTGCCTCGACCTGTCTGTTTGACTGAGGATAATATGGTGAGGCAAACTCATGAGAGAAGCCTATCCGAGATGAGAGTTCGATGAAGATCTCATTCTCGAAGTGTTTCCCATGGTTGGAAACAAGTTGGAGTGGTACTCCAAAATGGGATATGACGTGGTTAAAGAAAAAACGCGCTGCAATGTCAGCAATGTTGTTGAAAGTGGGCATAGCTTCGGCCCATTTGGTGAAGTAATCAATGGCGACAACAATGTATTTGTGACCATTGCTGGAGGGGGGATTACAAGTCATAAATTCGATGCCCCATTTACAAAAAGGGCCCACAGTAATGACAGGGTGAAGAAGAGCGGGGGGAGCTCGGGCTTTGTTGGCATAGAGCTGACATTGCTCACATCATTTCACGGCATGAATGCAATCATGAAACAGGGTAGGCCAAAAGTAACCGGCCTGGATAATATTTTGAGCAGTGGATATACCCGAAAGATGGCCCCCACATGCGCCACTATGGTAGTCGTTTAAGACTCTGTCGGCCTCGTCAATAGTCAGGCATCGACGAAGAATGGTGTCGACGCCCTGCTGGTATAGGATGTCTCTGATGAGGAGATAGCGGGGGGCCTGATGGCGAATACGCCGACGATCATCTCGTGATAGGTGGTTACTGAACTTTTGAGTTCGTAGGTAGATGAGAAGGTCACCATACCAAGGATCATCTGAAGCAATGTAAAAGAGATGTTCGTCAAGAAAGTCGGTGTTGACGGGGGCACTGGTGGTGTCAGAGGGGAGGGCCGTGACAAGTTCGGCGAGAACGAGGGCCTTCTTACTCTTAGGTGTTGAGAACTTGAGGTCGTACTCCTGAAGGATAATGATCCATCGAGTGAATTTTCCATTAACTTGTCGACGACTGAGCAAATATTGCATAGGGTTGGAATCTGCGATGACCTTTGTGGTGCGAAGCAGAATGTAATGGTGCAGTTTCTGGACTGTGAGGACAACTGCAAGAACAAGTTTCTCTTCGTGTTTATACTTCAAGGGTGGTCCTGAGAGGTTCTTACTAACGTATTAAATGACGTGTTCATGATTTTCATATCTGAGTTGGATGAGGATGCCGGCTATTGATACAGCTGATGCTGATAAGTAGAGGATGTAGTCGTGATTGTAGTCAGGTGCACTGATTAAAGGTGAATTTGAAAGCGCTGCTTTAAGATCGTCAAATGATTGTTGGGCATAGTCGTCCCAGTGAAAAGGGATGTTGTGACGTAGTAAGCGGAGGAAACCGTGTGCGCGTATGGCGTAATCGGGAACAAAGTGTCTAAGAAAGTTGGCTTTGCCCTGTAGATTCTGAAGTTGTCATAAATTCCGGGGAGGTGGAATTTCGGTGATAGCTTTGACTTTGAGGGGGTCCACGGTAATACCGCTTTGGGAAACAATAAAACCGAGGAGGCGCCCTGCAGTGACACAGAACACACACTTGAGAGGGTTCAAGCGGATGTTGTACTGACAACACTGTTGAAAGATGATTCGTAAATCATCGAGGTGCTGGGTGCGTTTCTTGGATCGAGCTGTGAGGTCGTCCAAGTATGCGAGGATGATTTTAGCCAGATCATTGAAGATGTATGTCATTGCCCGCTGGAAGGTTGCGCCAACATTTTTTAAGCCAAAAGGCATGACACGATATGCAAAAGTACCCCATGGGGTAGTGAATGCGGTTTTATACTGATCGGCTGGGTGGATTTGAATTTGGTTATAGCCAGAGAATCTGTCCATAAAGGAAAGAGCTTTGTGGCCGGCGTAATCGTCGATAATTTGATCGATGAAAGGCGTTGGAAAGTTTCCTTTGGTACATGCGTTATTAAGATCGTGAAAGTCTGTGCAAATGCGGATAGTACCCTATTTTTTGTTGACGGGTATAGGGTTGGAAACCCATGAAGTGTAAGCGATGGGGTAAATAAACCCGACCGTACATAACTTGTCAATTTTGGCTTTGATAGCCGTGGCCTTGGATGGGTGTAGTGGTCGCTGTTTCTGGCGAACTGGTGTGATGTCAGGCCAGGTGTCGATGCGATGTTCGACAATAGAGGGATCTAGGCCAGGCATTTCCGTGTATGACTAGGCGAAAATATCTCTATATTCCTGGAAGAGGGCTTTATATGCGGCAATTTCCTGAGGAGTGAAAGCAACTCCAATGGTGATTTCTTCGATGATGCCATTTTTGATGGAAATGTCGATTTTGATGTTGGGGGAAATGTTAGCCATATTACCTTCTTCAAAAGCATCAGGGGCAGGAATGGGATTGTTGAACCAATATATAGGCCCAGAGGGGATAAAATATTTGGTTTCGACCGCATAAATGGGGTTTTGGTTAGAAGGCATGAGGTTTTCCTGTGGAGAGAAGAGTGCGCGGTGATGTAGCGCATCCCAGGGCGAGTCTGGGTGATTTATCTCTTCAAGTATTTCCTCGTCTCATTGAAAATGTCGGGAATACAAGGGGTCATGAGGAGAGATCTCGGTGACAGCGTGGTTGCCCCCTGATGGAGAAGCAGAGGGAGCAATGCTAGGAGATGGTGAGGGTTCACTCGACATAAACCATATGTTGAAGTACTGAGGGGTACCCGTGGTGGTTGGGTGGAGAGTGTCCGTAGGGGAATGAGCAGGAGAGTTGGGGGGGTTGCGGGGTAAATCCTGAGAGACGTCATTTAAGAACCATGGAGGCGTTGGGAGTGCCTCGGGCTCTAGAGAAATGACATGAAGATTCTCTAGTGATGAGGAAATGTCAATTATCACCTCTGCGGGTTGGTGAAGCAAGGCTAATTGACGTTGCCTATATTCGAGTATCATAGGAAACTGGTATGTAAAATGAGCTAATGAATCACAAAGAGAGCAAGGGCATCTCATGCGTTCATTGACTGAAGTGGTGACATAGCGGATGTCAGTGATATTTGTTGGAGAGGACGTAGCAGGGCGTGGGTTGTTTTGGAAATTCTGGCGTACAACAGCTAATGTCTGCCGGAAGCATGGCAGTGCTGGGCAATGATGGGTATAATGGATGTAATCTGAACAAATAGCACAAGCATATTTGGTCCTCAACCCTTTACTACTGGAAGGGGTGGTGGTAGGAGTGGGACTAGCAGTAGTGACGGGTGTTGTGGGAGTTTGATTGGGGGGGATTAAATTCCGTAATTCAGGTAGTGATGGACAATTGTTGGTTTGGTGGCCCTCTTTCTCACATAGGGCACAAGGTGGTGGGATGCGGGGAGGAAGTGGAGCAGTGGGCTCTTTCTTCTTTCTCCGACCCCCAGCTATAGCAGGGGGGTTAGGGAGTATGAGGGTAGTGGGGGTAAGGATGGGAATCGTCATGGGGAGGCCTTCCTGTGGGGGAAGGGATGGGAAAGGGACCATCTCGGGTGGATGTAAATACCAAACTAGGATTGCTAACACCATATTGGGTAGTGTGAGCATTGCAGCTACCTGAAAATCTTGTATACCGGGTGGAGGGTAAAAGAAGGGAATTTGAGTGAGGGGTTGGGGAACTGTCTCCCAAATGTGACTATGCCCCTGAGGGGATGTGGATTCGTGGACTGTTGGTGTCGACAAGTGCACAGGAGGCTCTGGTGGGAGTTGGTCTGCGACTATTGAGACGTCAGGAATGACTAAAGCCTCCTGAGGAGGACTAACATCCTATGTGTGAGTTCCGTTAGATGAGATGACACATACTTGATTAGCAGGGTGAAGGAGTGGTGGTGCTCCATGGTACGTCCCTAACAAGGATGGATCTTTAAAAATTCCAGGACCTATCTTGACGAGTGGGTATGCGTCTTGGTTGGTGTGGATGAGAGGAAGAATGTTATCGAGATTGGCAGATGGGTTAGGCTCATAATGTGAGACTTGGTCGATGGTCACAATCTTCCCGTTGTGGGGGAACATGATTGTTCGAAAGACAGAGGATGCAACTGCCTTCATAGCATACATGTAGCTACGTCCGAACAAGATATTGTAATCGAGCGGAGCGTCGATAACTTCGATGTCAATGAGAATAGTTTTTCCCCCGAGTTCCACGTGGACATTTTGAAAGAGCGCTTCAGGAGATGATGGTCATCCGTCATAAGCTCGTAATGTGATGGCGGAGGGTATGAGTTCCGAGGAACCAAGTTTCTGCCATACTATTTTGGACATGATGCATGTAGATGCACCTTCATCGATGATACATCGATGAACGGTGATGTTCCATATTTTTACTGGTATTTGAATAGCAACCAGGGCGGGGAGATGAGGTTCGCTTCTATCAAGATCAAAGGTGATGAGTCGAGTATCAGCCAGATCGACTGCCCCTAAGGTGGAAAGTAGTGATTTCCGCTGCGTAGGACAAGTCTGGAGGACTTCCAAGACTGACATGGCAGCTGGGGATTGCGCTAAGTCGTCGACCAAGCTATAGTTATGAGCTGCCCTAGCCTGTGGGTTGTGGACATTCCTGCGCAAGGGGATGCGAGGGATGCGTAGTGGTGGTTCGGAAGAAGGGCGAGGGATCACCAACGGGGGTCCCGTCGGTGTAGGATTTGTCTCTGGAGATATAGGAGTAGACTCAGCTGGTGTATGATACTGACGATTACGTGTTTGCAGAAGGATTTCTTCCTCACTGGTGAGGAGAATTATTCACTCTGCTGGATTGTTGGGGTTGTGGTATTGACCCACCTGAGGTGGGGGATGCTGCGTGTCTTGTTGGGTGTTTATCACACCTTGATGTGGGATAGGATTTTGCAGCACGGCGGGAGGGGGTTGTTGCACATATTGTTGTGGTGCCTGCTGAGGGGCAGGTTGTGCAGGAGAAGGGGGAAGGCTCCCAGAGTCTTTCAACTGTTTGAAATCAGCGATCTGGGGGAAATGGTGAGTGTAATGACTGAACTCACCACAAAGGGCACAAGGTAAGATGGTTTTAACATTATTCCACCCTTGGCGTTTGTTGGTATTATTTCCCCCTTGGGGGTTTTGGTTCCCTTGGTTCTGATTGCCCCCAGTTGGTTGGTGTTGTGGGGGTTGATTCCCACCTTGTCCTGCGTTGTTGTTATTCCTGTTCCATCCTTTCTTCTTGGTATTGTTCGAAGGGTGAGTTGGGTTGGCTGTGTTCAACTGTTAAAATTTTTGGTATTGTTGAGCAGTAGAGGGTTGAACAAAATTTACCCCCGCATGAGGATGTGGGGGAGCCATGGGTTGTGGGTACCAGGAAATGGGAAGTATGGATTTTGCGGTGGCACCGATCCATAAGGTACATAGGAAGGCGTAGTGCTTTCGCTAGTACTATAAGCAGATGTTGAGGGAATAACACTGTTTGGGGGAATAGGTGGATGTATGGGAGGTGCCGACGGTGGTCCATTGATGGGTGGAGGTATAGCAACAGGGTATGTCTATTGATAAGGGGGTGGGGGGTAATAAGAAGTGCCCCCATATGCCGGCTGGTATTGAGGTGTTCCATACATCAGTGGTGGTTGGGGTTGTGGACCATGGTGTGTGATGGAACCTATTAGTCTGTCTGCTGAGTGCGACATCCCAGGTTTGTCTTGGCCAAATGGCACAGGTTTTGGAAGATCAGGAAGTACCGTGTATAAGTACCCTAACTGTGCGTAGATGAGTTCATACTATTGGGCCTTACTAATGGCTTCCTCTTCAGATTGGTGGAAGCTACATCCTTTCCAAGGAGAGAGACAAGTGATCTAAGAAACCAGTCGAGACATTGTTGCTTGGTGGTTTCTTCTTTACACAAACTATGTCGCCTACGCCACTCATGAATGTGGTCAGCGATGTGTGTAGCTGTGGTTTGTTTGAAGTTAGACAGTAGTTCTAGACCATTGTCATGGCAGATGGGTAATTGGAAGAAGGTCAAGAATGATTTGGCCAATGACTCAAAGGTTGTGTGAGACCCCGATTTTTCTTCAACATACCATTTAGCCGATGGGCCAGTGAGTGTGAATTGAAATAATCGTAGTCTGATGGAATCATCCATAATGCTGTTGGAGGAGCACCATAGGTGAAAGGTCATGACATGGTTGGCAGGATCATCCCCTGCCTTTCCTTCAAACTTTGGTATGTCTGAAGGTATTTTGGTTGGCATTGCAGGCCATGTGGCGTCATGCAATATAGGATCATTAGTAAGTTTGGTGAGATCCAGTATGTTGAGAGAGGCCAAATATGGCATCTGTAGTGGGGGGGGAGGGTTAGCTCCAACCATGGTGTGTTGTGAACCTGACCCTTGATGGGGACTAGGTGGGTTGGTGCTCCCTCCTTGAGAGGAAGTGGGTCCCCCGCTTCCGTGCAAAGGAGAGCGAGTGAATGGATGACCTTGGGAAGTGGACCCAAGTAAAGTAGAACCAAGCAAAGCTGATCCTAAGATAGTAGCACTCACAGGAGTGTGTGAAGGAGGTACCGATGAGCGGGTATGACCAGATACTCCCCCTAAGATAGGAGGGAGGTTGAGCAAGCGTCGTGAACGACGGGGGTTCTGTGGTTCCCCTATGATGTCAGACTAGTTGTGTGAATGTGTGAAAAAGTGGTGAGAGAAATATAGAAACAAGAGTCTTTGCTGTGACTGTTTACACAATATATATATCCAAATCAAACTGTAATCAGATGTGCATCATACATAAAATGAGAAAGAATCATATATGTGGGTAAGTGGGTTTTGTCCGCGTGGGGGAAACAAAAAGAAAGTAAATGCTCGTGTCCTAGAAGACGTAACATCCTTCCTCTCAAATAGCACTGGACCTTCCAATAGTACTCAACAGTGGGGTCTATAGTCACTGGAAGAGAAACCAGTGAAGGATGAAATAATTGGTTATAATGAGGGGTAAAGGGGGCATATCCTGAAAGAGCTGGCGATATTTCCCAATAGCCACAGAAAATCCAATCAAGGTGCAATTGCAACCCACAATTTTCCACCTGGGTAGATGTCCTAAATTTGGTCACCAGGTACCTCGGTCAAAGTGCGACATTTAGATTTTCGGCCTAAGAAATGGGTCACGCGCTGGGTCCCGTACAAGAGGTGGGTGCCTCAAGGTGGGACGCACAGAACAACCAGACCTCGGCCTTCGACCCTTCACGGGTATCTCCCTGCCTTATGGTGATTGGAACACTTGACTTGGAGGATTTGAAGTTCCCTATTTGACAACCTCTATGTTTTGACAATGTGAGAATCAGATAATGGGGAGTTATTTGGATGCCTGTCCCCAAAATCCTACCTAGACTAAAAAATTTCTTTTGGTACCTCCTGTGGAGGAAAACTTAGTGAGTTTTTAGAAAGTTTTAGATGTAGTTGTTTTGTGAGGCTGGGGGTGAAAACCAATCTCGTTTGATTAAAAATGGGAGTGGATAGTCCTGTCGAGAAAAGATGGGGTATTTTCGGAATCCCTTTGGAGGAAACTTACTTAGACCTCCATGTTTCAAGAAGAAGCTATGTGAGTGATGATTGAATTTTGTATGTGAGTGAAAGTGTGCCAATTTTTTAGTGAATTAGATGTCACCTTGCTGCATGTGGACTTCGCTTGGTCCTTACAAGAGTTTGATTACCTAATTAGCTAGATGTCTTTGGTACAACCTTGCGGAATTCAAAAGCCCTAGGAAGCTAGCATGTGGACATGTGGGTCCGTTACTATCCTTTAACTCCCTATGGTGATGTAATCTAGAAAAAACATGAAACTATCCTAGATTGAGCATGTGGGCATGTATGGGCCCGTTACAAACCTTTAAACTCTCCTAGTGTTTTGATCTAAGAAAGCAACAATTTCAAACACTATCCTATATTTGTAGCATGTGGGCATGTATGGGCCCGTTACAAGTTTAAAATATGTTTGAAAAATAAAACTAAGAGGGGTCCCAAGAAGGGCCATTGTCCTCTCCTAAACGTTTTGAAATTTTGTTAAGGGAGATGAGAGTGTTTTCACAATATTTTTCTGATTCTCAAGATCGCTTGGAGGCGCGAGAGAAGAGCATACTCAACGATTGTTACTTCAACTTCTAGTCCCAAATGTGAGTTTAGATGTGATTAAATATGATTGTCCACTTATGTTTGTAAGTCAAAACAAGCCATCCATGTGGAAAAAAGCAAAGAAGGGAAATTGATTTTTATCCTCCTAAGTGCCTATGTGTGTTTTAGACTAACCCCTTTATATGATGAGGGGACTAAG
>ML781267.1:192669-204860 GCA_009831015.1 Picea engelmannii
CCCCCCCCCCCACTGTTAAGGGTAGAATGGTCGAGGGGGTCCGACAGTCATTGTCCACCATTGATCTACGTGCTGCTAGATTAGTCGTTGATCTTAGCGCACTCTTTATTCTCTGAACGTGAACCAAAATGTGCAACACAAACTTAGGATATTGCTCTTTTTGTGGGGCTTTTTGCTGCTCCTCTTTTCTTTTTGTCACCAAGTGGTTAGTAAACATGACTCAAACATCATAATCATGGCTTTTTATTGAAGATCAAGCATATTTATTGAAGGAAAAACTAGCTGGCATATGTCCTATCCTACCTAACTACATATTTATCCCAGATTAAACTGTTGGACTAAGAAATTCCTCTACCTGGGGCCATTTGACCAAGTTTAAGCAGTTTGGTCAAATTTATTCACTAACAATCCTAACTACCTGGCTAAGATTAAACAGTTTAGTCAAGCTTATTCACTAAACCTATCAACATAAATTCAAAGAGCCTTAACCATGATTAAACTGTATGGATCAAGTCATTGTTATTGCATGGGGATTTTATCCATTTTATTTTATGCCCCCTTTTTTTTTCGAAAGTAATTTGCACGAATGAAATATTATTTGCAAGACATCACATACATCAATAGTGAAAATTTTCCAGTCACTAGATGATCCTATAAATTATAGGGTTATAACAACGGCTCTACCCGGGGATGGTACTTTCCTTGTGAAGTGCCAATAACTTGCTTTCTGATGCCTGAAAAGGATTCCTCCATTGCTTTATTTCTGCTATCTGTTTTTGTTTTTATTTTGGGAACTTGGTGGCATTGGTTGGTGGCTTAGGGCCTTCTCTATGGGCTTCAACCACCCAATCAATATCACCTACACAAAACTTGAATGAAAAGGGAAATGGTATGTACAATGAATATGGATTCATGAGATCTCTATTGGGGAGGTAAATAATGTTTCAACATCCTGCCATTAACTGGTCCACCTAGCAGGTCTGTTCCATCAATGTTTTTAAGAAAGAATGCATTATTTCCTCTGAATGCATGAATGGTGTAAGGGCCTTTCCATAAGCTATCAAATTTTCCATGCTTACCTTATCCTCATTTCTAGAATCCCATTTCAGAACCAAGTCGCTTAACTCAAAATCATCTTCTTTAGTCCTTCTGTCAAAAATCTTTTTGATGTTCTCCTGGATGACATGAGTCTTGTCGTATACCTCTTCTCTGGACTGCATTAAATGAATCATTTGATTTATTCTTTGTTGAACACCATTTGGTTCTACTTGTGCTTCCTGCAATAGTTTCATGATAGGGACTCCTAATGAAAGGGGAAAAACTGTTTTAGTGCCATATACCAATTGGTATGGAGACATGCCAATTTCTCTTTTGGTGCTTATTCTGTCAGCCCAGAGTGAGAAAACCAACTTATTATGCCATGATTTCTTATTTTCTTCCAGTGTTTTCCTGAGAATGTTCACCAGAATTTTGTTTGAAGACTTAGCTAGCCCATTTCCTTTAGGATAATAAGTTGTTGAGTGTCCCAGAGTAATGCGATATTGACTACAAAAATCTATGAGTCTTTTGGATCTGAAAGCCACTGCATTGTCAGTTATAATTTTTCTGGGGCATCCAAAATGAGACAAGATGTTAGTTTCTAAAAACTGGATGATAAAAAAGTCAGTAGCTTGCCTACATGGCACAACCTCGATCTACTTGGTGAAGTAGTCTGTGGCCGTGAGGATCCACTTGTGTTGGCCCGAGGAGGATGGATGTATTTCACAAATGAAGTCTAAACCCCATTGTTGGAAAGGAGCTTCAACTGAGATAGGTTTCATAGGGAGTGGCAGAAGCTTCCTTTTACCTTCGAAAAATTGGCACTTGTGGCAAGAAGTAACTTTTTGATGAACATCAACAAACAAACTAGGCCAGTAAAAATCAGCTCTCAGAATCTTGTTAGTTGTGTTCTTCTAGCTCAAGTGCCCTCCATAGTCTCTTGCATGAAAATCTTGAAGGACTTTGTCAGCTTCATCTTTTAACAGGAAATTAAGAAAGATTTCACCAGGGTATTTCCAATAAATATTACCTTCTAGAATACAAAATTTCAATGCTTTCAATTTAATAAATCTGGCTTTGGTCTTAGTCAAACCAGGAGGAGCTTGTAAGTTATGAAGTACAAAAATGAGGTCTGCATACCAAGGAGAGTCTAAGAATACCTCCTTTACGTTTGGAGTTGCTTGCTCTTCCTGTCCATCGATGCAACCAAAATATTAATATCTAGAGCATGAAAATTAAACTCATCCATTAGTTTGGCCAAACCCTGTCCTTTGATTAGTTTAGTAGGTTTTATTTCAATGTCGTATTCCCGAATAACTGCAATCCATTTTTCTCTTCTACCATTTGGATAATCCTGGATCAGGATATCCTTAACCACTACATTTGGAACGTATGCAATTGTGTGAGAATGAAGAATATAGAATTTGAAGTCTTTTATGGCTTTCACCAGAGAAAAATCTTGCTTCTCCATTATGTTATAGTTCAAAGCGGTATCTCTCAAATATTTGTTGAAAAACGCTATGGGTTGTTCGTACCCTTCACTATTTTTCTGCAACAACATTGCTGCTATGGTGTGTTCAGATGCAAAAGAGAAAAGATAAAAGTCTTTGGTGTAATCTGGGCTGATTATAACTGGGGCTTGGGTGAGTGCATGTTTCACCTGCTCAAATGACTATTTGGACTCAGTGTTCCATTTGATTTTTGTGTCTTTTTTCAACATATTAGTGATGTTCCTAAGAAGTTCGACCAAGTTTGGTATGAACCTTCTAAGGAAATTTATTTTTCCGATGAACGATTGTAGCTCTTTGATGTTCCTAGGGTGTTCCACCTTCTATATGGATTATGTCTTGCTGGGATCTATTTTAATTCTGTCTTTCGAGATTATGTGTCCCATCAGTTTGCCTTCCTATAACCTGAAAAGGCTTTTCTTAGGATTCAATGAGATCCCAAATTTCCTGCACTTCTCAAAACATGCGTCTGAGGTGCAACAAGTGTTCCTCATCATATTTGGAGTAGACAGTCACATCATCCAGATAAATGACTATAAATCTCCCAAGTTAGTCCATAAAATAAATATCCATTGCTCTTTGGAAAGTGGCACCAATGTTCATCAAACCTAAAGGCATCTTCACATACATGAAGGTTACCCAAGGTGTAGTGAATGATGTTTTCTCTTGATCTTCTAGGTGGACAAGGACTTGGTTGTAGCCCGAGAATCCATCTAGTAAGGAGATCCTACTGGCCCCAACCACCTTTTGTAAAATGTGTTCCATTTTGGGCAAAGGGTAATTGTCTTTGAGGGAGACTTTGTTCAGATTTATGAAATCTATGCAAAGTCTGATCTCACCCATTTTCTTTCTGGTAGAAACTAGGTTAGAAACCCATTTAGAAAATCTCAAGGGGACTATAATTTTTGCATCATACATATTTTTGATTTCTTTCTCTATTAGGGGAAGCAACTTGGGATTTATTCTCCTAAGTTTCTTCCTGAAAGGTTTGTGTTCTTCTTTTATGGGAATCTGATGCTGTATGATACTCGTGTCATAGGATTTTAAGTCCTCATAACCCCAAGCAAAAACATCCACGTATTCCTTAAAAAGTTCAATGTATTTGCATTTTTTCTCAGGGGGCAGAGATTTAGAAAGTTTTATCATCTTGGGTTTTCTTTTTTTCCTATGTTTCACTCTTTGACTTCTTTACCACTAGCTTCATTTTTCGGTTTTTTGGTTACATCGTTAAAATCGAACAAGTCTTCTAGCGGAACTAGACCTATAGGTAACACATTATTTTTCAATTGTAGAATACCAGAATCTATCTCATTTTCATTCAATTCATCTGCATCTACTTTACTTTCATTCACCTTTTTGTAATCTATGTTATTTACACTACCAGTTTTAGAAACAAATTTATTTACATCATCATCATTTTCTAAATCTATATTTGTACATTCAAACTCTTTCTTAAACTGTAAGAAGTCTTCAATTTGATTGTCATTCCCGAACACCTGCCAATATCTGATGTTGTTTTGAACTGTTGGTCTGCACTTCACCTCCACTATGTATTGGCGAGTGGGACAAATGGGTATTTTTCAGGTAGCAACTGATGTATCCAAACCGTTCGCCAGTATGTTTTGTCCCCTGGGCATTACCTGCAGATCAATTTCAGTGAAACATTGAAGAGTATAAAAAAACACATTCCTATAAGCTCTAAGTCTGGGGTGTTTAGCCACATACTCACCTTTGATTTGCTTGATAACCAGTTCAAAATCACCCCTTACCATGATATGTTTGGCACCAACTTTATTTAGTAGTTTCAGGACGAGCATCAGAGCTTCGTACTCAGCTACATTGTTACTGCATTGGAAATTCAGTTTGTAAGAATGACTCTCAGAATACCTTGATCTGTGATTATGCAACCAAACTCCAACTCCAACTCCTTCTTTACTCACTACACCATCGAAATCCATGCTCCAAAAATCTGCTGGCAGTTCCTCACTTTCCACCATTTCAACATCTCTTGCCTTAGTGATCACTTCTTCCTCTTTCGAATCATGTATATCATCTTCCAGTTGAGTGATTTGTTCTTCCAAATCACCATCATTGTACAGAATGAAAGAATACAGATCAGAGTGTGCAAAGTATAGTGGGTAATTGTGTGTCTTTTCCTGACTGCTTACCATATACTTCATCATGGTTTCTCTGTACAGTCTTCTCTGTTGTCTGAATACCAGAATGGTGGCGTAGGACATATCTAACTACAGGGTTCCTTTCATCTTAGCTCCCCATGATCTTGACAGTAACATACCATATTTTGGGGGAATGTCTACCACTACAATATCCATTACCAAACTCTTTGCTGGGATCTGAGCTAGGGTGATACATAAATATTTAATTATCCCTATTTATTTGACCTTAATAGAGTCAAAAGAATGCAAGTCCTTGTAGGGTCTAGTGACCTCTAGTCCCAACTTTTCCATCACAACTTTGGGCATCAGATTGTGAGAGGCGCCCGAATCCAGCATAGCATTGTGTAGTATCAAGTCATGAATATTCAGCCTGATGTAAAAAGGGGCCATGACACCGTTATCAGTTTGACCATCAACTTCAAGACCAAATAGGAGCTCTGTTTGATCATTAGCAAGATTTATCGTATCCAAAGAATTTGCAGATCCAACATTCAAAGCCTTCGTAACTATCTCTGGTTCGACGCTCAAAGCTTTAATCACTTGTGATCTGTAAGTGTTCTTGCTCATCAGTTCTAAGAGTGGAATGGGAATCTTCAGTTTAGTGAGTTCCCCTTCAATGATGAAAGTAGTGGGAATTCTGCTTAGGCTCTACATTTCTTGTTTATCCATCGGGGTTCTAGGGGCAGGAGTACTTGGTTGACTAGTTGATGAAATTTCAGTCTGCTTTTCTCTTTGTAAAATCTCGAGAGTTCTTTTTGCAGGAGATTCAACATTTTTCCACTCAGGGAATTTCATGGGAGAAGGTTATGAGGTTTTCTTGTTTTCGACTATTCTCTCTATTTCAGTAGCCTTCTTTGTTTCAACAATCTTCTTTGGAGGGTTGTCATTTTCCTTCTTGCTTCTCAGGTTATACTGCCTGTGTACCTCCATTAAATAATTTTCAAAGGCATGTTGTTTTGCTTCCTCGACTTCCTCATTTACCACCTATGTTTGTGAAAGGAGAAAAAGATCGTGCTCTTCCTGAGTAAGAAATATGGATTCATTATCATGAATGCCCATGAGGTTTATATGAGTGTCATCCAATTCTTTGACTATCTCCTCACCTTCATCAACATAATTTTCCTGGAGGGGTGGTCTAATCTGCTGATCATGCCCCCTCTGTTCTCTTTGATCCCTCGAATCTCTCTGCCTGATTTGGGGAGGATTTCTTCTGAAGTTTGAGTTTCAAATTTGAGGAGCAACCTGGTTCTCCTTGGGTGGGTTTCTGTCAGTTATAGTAAGCCTCTCCATCATCCTCTCCATGGCTCTGGACAGGGAATCTAGTTTGGCATCTGAAGAGGAAGTGGAAGGATCCTCCTTAATTGTAACCCTCCTTTCTATTCTCTGCCTGACTCTTTTCGCTAAAAGGTTTGCTTCCACACTAAAAATGCTTTTCTGCATGTCTTCCAGAGTAGAAGAATTTCTTTCCCTTAGATGATATGACATGTCAACGTCAAATCCATCGGGGAATTTTATTAATGCCAAACCTTGATGTGGTTTGATATCAGCTGGAATTGTATTGTAAAGGTTGTTGAAACGAGTGCATTAATCCTGCACTGTCTCTCCTTGGTTCCTTCTGATATTCTCATATTTTGACAACATCTAGAGAGGATTTCTCTTTACCTCCCACCTGTCAAGAAAATGTCTATGAAAAGCAACAATGTCAGTTATGGAAGCAGAACGTAAAGTTATGAACCACTTTTTGAATTCTCCAGTCAAGCTTTGGAAAAATAGTCTCATCCACACATCATCTTCATCTACTTCCTGTAAATCAAAATAATCATTCATTTTGTCAACATGTTGTTGTGCATTTAGAGGACCAGTACCATCAAACTGAGGAAGTCTGGTTTGATAATCCCGAGGCATGGAATTTAAAGGAGCAACCAACACCAATGGAGCATACCTTGCTTCCATGATTGGTGGAGGGGGCTGGACAACGACTTGTATGATAGGAGAGGTAGTGACTGAAGCTGTAGAAGATGAAGGGTCGGGAGGAACATACTGACCTGGTTTAGGTTTAACATAATCTGCAACAATAGTCAAGGAAGGAAGTCCAACTGACTGCTGAAGGTAGGTTTTGTCTAAGGCTTGACCAAGATTTGCAAATAGATTTTCAAGCTTATCAGATTCTGGGCGAAAACGTTGATCAAATTAAGCTACGGGAGAGAGTATTTTAGGGGTCCTAGGCTGAAATATAGTTTGATCTAAAACTGTTTCACTGACAAAGCTGTCAGATTTTGTCCTGAAAAGGCTTTGTTCAAAATATATATCAAACTCGATATCTTGAAGGAAAACCAACTTCTCTGGGAGAGAAGGGGATCTATGAAGTGGACTGTGAGTCTCAGATCCCTCTGCAACATTTTTCTTTCTGAGTAATCTTTCGGGATTGTCTATAGCTATTTCAGGTTCTAGTTCTAGATGAGATGTAGTGAAAACTCTTTTAGGAGCCAGGATTTTTAATTTTTAATTTTATTTTTTGGAAGCTTCTAACTAATATATAAAAAATTTAACAACCTCTGAACATGATCTCTATATAAGTTTAGACTATATGATTCATTCAGAAATAAATTTTTCTTTGTCTAGGGAAAATAAATCGTAGGATATATAAAGTTTGTTCAGTCCCCAGTATGGTTGCCACTATGTTAACTCTTTGTAAATTCCTAGAGGTTGTCGTGTTGTAGAAGAAATTTACAAGAGGTAACTTTATCCAACCACTTCGAAACTGGGATCTAGCCCTTCTAGTTTTAGAGAGGGATCTCTCTGTAAGATTTAACTTTGTTTTAGGGTATAGATATTAGGCTAGTTAAATGGATAGAAATGTATGGTTTGTTTTATAGAAATGGATGAAATATTGCTTACACATCCATTGGGCTATGGGGTCTATTTTATAAAGTTCCGAGAACAATAAACATATGGTAAAAGGTATTCTCACAGGGCAGGATAATGCAACTATTGGATTCTTTAGCAAAATAATGATGGATAGCAGAAGAGATGAGAGAATCAATTATAACCAAGAAGCATTTAAGAATTTCTTAATCATAACATTAGAAGATAAACATAAAGATCTTTAAAATCCAGAAACAGAGTATACAAAGATAAATTATGCAACTTCAACTTCTTTTAAATGACCAAATATAGAAAAAACAAATGACTACGAAGGTAAGGAAAAACATTCAACTAAGAGAAGAAAACATCACCAACAGCTAACACGTAGGAATCCTGTGAAAATGTCCTTTTATTACTGATATATCTATGATAAAGATTACAGTGTTTACAACTTGCTAGGGCATAAAGATCAACCCTCACTACTTTGAAGTTTGAAGTATTTATAACAAAAATTACAAACGACCCTGTCATTAATGATCAAGACGTGGTAGATTCTAAAACTAACTAACTAGATATCAAGATGCAAAAATGTAGGAATTGATGATGATCTGTTGTATCCGTCATGTTGATTTTGGGGAAGGCCGTTGGTGAGTCATTCACGTGACTTTGACTGCTCTGCATGATAAGTTGGTCTATACACCTCATTCCTCATTCGATCAAAGTGCACAACTCCTCCCATCTTTGCTAACTGGGAATGGTGAATTTGAGCAGTCTTCAGTAGATTTCATCCATTTCTGTATATTTAGAAAAAGTAGGCTTGGTGATGAAAATATACTTGATCTCATGCTGGATACTGAGGTCCAGCTGCAAAGTCTCTAGGAACGCCTTGCCTGTTATGCTACCCTGTATTCCTGAAAACTTGGAACTGTCCTTGGCCACTGTGGCGATCTTCTTCTTGTAGTCAAGGAGGGTCATCAACTTGTCATTTAAGACCAGTAAACCAGGAAGTCCTTTCTGCTGCAAAACATCGATATTGCTGAAAAACCTCTGAACTCTAATGTCCATGTTCTGGAATTTCTCCTCCATCTGTAACATCAATCCTCTTTTGGTCAGAGCCCTCTTGACTTCGAGGATAGTTTCCATCATGTCTTCAATCTTCAGGTTCTTCCAACTCTTCCCTGGTCTTTGAATTCATAAATCTAATGATTTCATTTGCTTCTGTGGGCATTTCTCCCAGCTCTCCTTTTATCTTGTCGATGGCCTGCCTACTCCTCAACACCAGTTCATTCTGTTCGAACATGATTTGCACCATAGGACAAATTTCATTTATGGATTTGGAGATATCCATCCAAATGTTCTCCTTATCTTCTGCTAGTGTTTTCCCCCCCATTGTTTGCTTCTGCAACTGCTGTATTTCCTGCTTGAGCTTTTCTGATGCTTACCTCTCAATGTTGAAATTCATTTGGTAAGAGGCCTTGAGCTCCTAGAGATTCTCAACCTCTTTTTTTAGTCTATTGATTTTAGTTCCTTGTAGGGTCATTTCCTCCATTGATTTTGCTAGCTCCACATACTTTTCCAGTGCTCTTAGTGGGGTGGCTGATGGAAGTTCTACTATAGTGGTTGTTGATACAGTTGTTGTGATAACTCCTATGAGGGGGACTGCACTCAATGGGATAAATTCCATGGGTGTTGACTGTTCCTTCTCCTTTACTAACCTCTCCATCTCTACCTCCATTTCCTTTATCTGTGCATTTTGTTCCATGATAAGCTTTAGACATTCCTCTTTTTTCCCTTCTATCTCAACTATCTCTTTGGCCCGTGAGTCTTCTGTAGCTGGAAATTTCAGTTGCTTCCTCAAAGATGCTATGTATGCATTCTTTTTCTTGAGAAATTCCTCAGCTACTTTCACATTTGAGGGATCATACCCAATTTTGAGCACCAATTCTTCTAAGGATTTAATCCTGTTATCCTTTGCAAAGGATGATATTTTCTCCAGATTTAATTGGGTTTGAACATTGTTTAGAGAAACTTGTAATTTGGCAGCAATAGTGGAAGCATTGGCTAATGTTTAGAAAATCATTTCTCTAGTCTTCTTGTGTAGATCCATCTGATCAGCTGGATGTACATCTCTGGTGTTGAATTCCATTATAGCCCTTTTGTAATCAATGATTTCTTTTGGATGGGGTAATTGTGCCTGGAAGAATGCCATATGCATTCTCCCCTTCTCTGTGTCAAAAGATGATAACAATATGTGCTATGATGTGGACGTTTTCTTCCAAAACTGAGCATAGGTGCTACTGGTCAGCATCTGCTTCTTCTTCTTGATCATATCATATTTCTAGAAAATACTCAACATTGCACCCCCTTGATTTGGCTGGTTGATTAGTGAGGTGTCATCCTGCTTCTTGGATGAAGAAGTAGATAGGATATGCTAGTTTCTTGAGACAAGAGGTGAATGATATCCTTTCATAACTGTAGTGGACTAGGTTTCTTTTTCACCAATTGTGTCAGTTGTATGACTGGATTTTGGCCTTTTGGTGTATACCTAGAAATCCTCAGTCGAGACTTCTGTGACTGAAGGGGAAGTATCCTTTCTGGGTCTTTTATCCTTTGGTACATGTGGAGTGGTTGTTTGTGAAATCATGGTTAGATGAAACTGCTGTTCAGTATTTGGCAGAGTGTTCACCTCCCACTCTGTCTAGTTCACAAATTTCTCAATTTTCGGTTTGAGCGTATGAGCATACGAGGAAATTTTGTTCTTCTCTCTCATCTTTGCAATGATCCCACACAGATCGTAGTGCCAAGTAAATCTGGTACCAAATTTCATTTCCTTTAATAATTTGTCTGCCTCTTTCCCAACATCTCGAATGTTGCAGATAAAGGGGCCTATCTGCCCTTTGATTCTTAGTTGTTGTTTCTTCTTCAGAGATACAAAATGTATATCATCTGAATTGATCATTTGTCTAATATACTCCAGGGAAAATTTCCTAATAGGAAAGTACTTAGGTAACTTGTATGGAGCTAACTCACACCCATATACTCTGATTTCTATGTGATTTTGATACAGGTACCAATCCCCAGACTTGGCGAGGTTTGAGAGTTGTAAGATTCTCTGGATCTCTTCATTTATACTTGGTTATGGCCTACCACCGAGCATCCTCACCACTGGATGGTAAAATAGCTAAATAAACTGTTTGAAATTAAACTTTGTGGAATTTCTTCTGAGTAGCGAGGTCCAAGAGGTTATGGCATATGGTTTGTCATCCTGGTCAATTTTCTGCATTGGGAAAGATAGTCTGTCTGCTTGAAAGAAGGTGAAAATGTAAGAAAGTATTGAAGAATATTGAAACATGCCCTCTGTGGTGAATTTAAAAAGATGTTCATGGATATTTTCTGCTAGAAAAGTGATGTAGTCGAACTAGATGGTAGATTTTTCTTCGGCAACGAAAATGGATAGGTAACCCAAGATGGGCTCACCCACCCATTCATATGAGAAGTAACTGAGTAAACAACATAATGATGAAATGATTTGGTTTCCCTTTTCTGAAAACATGGAGGAATGGTAAGGGGGATTTTTCTTGGGAAGTTGAGCATCCTGTGGGAGGAAGAGCTCAAAAATATATGCTCTCTGGGGGAAAGATAGGTTCTGGTATTTTTCAGTCAAAATTTCAAGGGTGAAAGGAGAAGCGGATCCGACTCTGGATATTTGCATCATTTGATCAATGGACTCGGGTGTGATAGTGAAAAGGGTTTCTCTGGACAGTGAAACTATGGCTCTATGATAGGGGAGGTAATGAGCTTGGCATTTGAGGGCGAATTCAAGAAAATGGTGGATTTGGGGAAAGAGATACAGGGGGATATTGGACTCCCAGAGCCCAATATCATCACTTTGATCCACAAATGTATCTTTAAACCATGACTACAATTCGACGGAATCTAATTCGCACCTGGTCTTTGAGATCAGGTTATCTTTGTCAGCTAGCGAGATCCGGTCGAGATCGACAGGAGGAGGAAGGAATGGATTTTCCTCGACTTCTGATCTTTTAGATTTTGGCGCCATTGATTCAACAGGTACCTGCACACTGAAACAAAACGTTAGTAGGAAATGGCTATGGCTGGGAAAAAGGTTGTAAAGGCGAGGAAAATAAGTTTTCTGGTGTGCAGAGAGTGTGAGCAGTGCACGAATGGAGGAAACAACGTTAAATTTGAGTAAGCGGGTATCCGTTGGGCACAGGGGACATGTCAACAGACTAAAGGGTATGTTAGCCTGTAATAAATGCCCAATGGATCACTTGAAGTGTGAGGTGGTAGGTGAAGGACGGGTGACGGGTGTACCAGGATGACGTGAAGGGCAGTGATTGGAAAATAAGCGAGTGAGACATGACCTGTAACGGGCAAATGGAGGGGACAAAATGACGGGGTTATGAGATGGGACTTGTAGGAGGGGTAGTGGGATGTGACATCATGAGGCGATGGTGGTATAGAAATGCCAGTATGGCGGTATGTCAGAGGGGGAATGTGGCGGTAACTGGTTTGGAGTGAGGGGGTATGACCATATGTTGTTGACACGTTAGGACGGGGCGCACCGGAAAAACCACCCATA
>ML781267.1:204887-229585 GCA_009831015.1 Picea engelmannii
TCGTTGATTTATGTGCTCATTTTAGTCTCTATATCGGACCCCCCCACACCGTTAAAGGTAGAACAGTGGGGGGGGGGTTTCGAAATTTGCTGTCCACCATTGATATAAGTGCTGCTAGATCAGCCGTTGATCTTAGCGCACTCTTTATTCACCATATTAGACCTCCCCCCCACTGTTAGAGGTAGAACGGTCGAGGGGGTCCAAAATTCACTTCCACCATTGATCTACGCGCCACTAGATAACCCGGTGATCTTAGCGCACTCTTTATTCTCTGGGTGAAAACCAAAATGTGCAGCACAAATTTAGGATATTTCTCTTTTTGTGGGTTTTTTGCTGCTCCTCTTTGCTTTTTGTTACCAAGTGGTTAGGAAACATGACTCAAACATCAAAATCTTGGATTTTTATTGAAGATCAAGCATATTTATTGAAGGAAAAACTAGCTGGCCTATGTCCTATCCTACCTAACTACACATTTAGCCCATATTAAACTAATGGACTAAGAAATTCCTCTACCTGGGGCCATTTGACAAGTTTAAGCAGTTTGGTCAAATTTATTCACTAACTATCCTAACTACCTGGCTAAGATTAAACAGTTTAGTCAGGCTTATTCACTAAACCTATCAACATAAATTCAAAGAGACTTAACCATGATTAAACTGTATGGATAAAGTCATTGTTATTGCATGGGGCTTTTATCCATTTTCTTTTATGCCCTCTTTTTTTTTTTTTTGAAAATAATTTGCAAGAATGAAATATTATTTGCAAGACAAAATACATCAATAGTGAAAATTTTCCAGTCACTAGATGATCCTATAAATTATAGGGTTATAACACAACCCAACTTTGGCTGGGGGGAGTCAATACATTATCGTGGTCGTAGAATACTTTACCAAGTGGGCGGAGGCCATGCCTACAGTTAAATCCAATTGGAATATTGCTGCCTTCTTCGTATTCAATCAAATTATCACCCGGTTCAGTATCCCAAGTGAGATTATCACTAATCATGGAAGTCACTTTCAAAATGAAATGATGGAAGAGCTAGCATCCAAGATGGGGTTTAAGCATGGTCATCCTTCCCCTTACTACCCCCAGGAAAATGCACAGGTAGAGGCCATCAACAAGTCTCTCAAGACCATTTTGCAGAAAACTGTCATCCAGAACAAATCTGACTGACATATTATTCTATATCCCACGCTCTGGGAATACTAAACCTCGGTCAACACTGTCACCGAATTTTCTCCTCTCCATTTAGTACATGGTGTGGAGTCGATCTTACCTATTGTATGTGAAATCTCTTCTCTTAGATTAGCAATCACGCTCCTCCTTAACACTTCCGATCTCGAGCGACGCCTCATACACCTAGAGAGCCTTGACAAGCAGCATCGAGATGCCTCCATGACTATCGAGGCGAATAAAATACGTGTCAAGGTCCAATACGATAAGTCTTTCTATCCTCGGTTGTACGTTGAGGGTGACTTGGTCCTTTTATATGATCAATCCAAAGAACTGCTGGGGGAAAGCAAGTTCAAGCCCATGTGGCATGTATTACGCTTGAGCCCCAATCTTAGGCATAACTCTTTGTATACTAATGTAATTTAGTGTATATATATTTTCCCTTTATTTTTTGTCTTCAACTTGCTCATCGAGTTTTCCCTTGGTTGGCAGATGTCAACGGAGTCTTCGGTCTACTTAGGATTCATAGATGGAGCCAATCGTCATACATGGAACTTGGATTCTGTCGCTTGGGTGGTTTACTCACCAGAGGGTCTACTGGTGTCTTCAGGTGGTGTATGCCTAGGGCCATCCATGAATAATGTGGCTGTATATAGCATCATTATAGAACTTTTACACGATGCCATTTTACATGGTATTCTCTCCTTGGAGGTTTTCCTGGATTCACAGTTAGTAGTATGTCAGTTGAACGATAGTTACAACGTGCGTGATCCTACGTTACTCCAATGATTCCTACGGGTAAACCTTTTAGAATGACAGTTTGATTTTATTACTTATCATCACATACCTAGGAATTCTAATTATGTATCCAATGCTTATGCTAATTTTGTTTTAGATTGGCATTTGTCACACAACTAAAGAAAATAAAACATTCTCATTAATGTAAACATTGTAATATAAGTAAAGCCGAAGAACCATGTTTTATATATATTTAAAAAATATGATGTTTATAGTACAAAATTGGGGCCAACACCCTCAATACACATATACAACCGATAATACAAAATCCATG
The DNA here is from genome assembly GCA_009831015.1 of Picea engelmannii. NCBI lineage: Eukaryota > Viridiplantae > Streptophyta > Pinopsida > Pinales > Pinaceae > Picea > Picea engelmannii. The sequence goes on from ML781267.1 coordinate 207,133, forward strand.
ACATCTACGCATGTGGCGCCAGATGTGTGTCATGATAACAAACTATGGTGTTTGCTATACGCTGAAAGATTCACACCCAAGCTTTGGGCACACCAACCACCTGCTATAGCATGGCCTCCGAAAGATCCTCTACCTGAACCATCAAAATCCTATGTGTTAAACGAGACAGGTTTCCCTACATATTTTGAAGGATTCTCCCTACTTCTCCTCCCATCGTCTCATCTCTCCGGTGCCTCCAACAATGTCATGGAATCCCGTTCGACCATCATGGACCTACATCTAAGTCACACATGTGTCTAGTTAGTACTTAAACATCATCCAAAAATATTTTTTTTTTACTATACAAAAATACAAAAAACTGAAATATTTAAAAACTTCGACATACCTATGTCCCCATAGGTGGTCCCTGGTGGCAATGGCATGTCAGGATCCCCTCTGAAGTCGATCCCTACATAGGGGTAGTCATCCGGAGCAATGACCTGTCGTCTCCACTAATAAAATAAATCATCGTTGTAGGGTGTGGGCACCGTACCTCCCCCATGCCATATCATCACCTCGTTCCACCATGCCATGGATGGATCGTGAGTTCCTTGAGGAATGATATCGACTCTAGGTCCCAAACCTAGAACCCGTTCGAAGAAAACGCTACACAAGATATATGCAAACCCAAAGTTCCTCTTGTCACCCTATTTACATTCTGTCAACTGGCTCTTCATATTAGCTAGTAGCGAGGTGCACCAATCATACACCATGGGCCTCAAACACTCTACAAAATAGAACATGAGCGATCTCGATGCCTGGTGCAACAAAGTCGATCCTGTGATCTTGGTCAAAACGAGGACAACAATATTGAGGCTTAGATTGTTTATTGCTTGTATGGGGAGTTGACTCCCAACCTTCTCAATCCCTACTATAAAGTGAGTGTCTATGTACTCTTCTATATTCATACCACTCCCAGCCCCCTGGGCTTTGAGGTTCACCACCTCTCCGCGACGCGACAACCATGTGTTGTTGGATAAATCGGTAGGTGTGGACACTAACTGATCTCCCTAGATCCATCTAGATATAGAAAAAAACACACCAGAACATGACTCTTTCCTTAAGTTTTAGATATTGAATTTACTAACTAAAGAGGGATAGGTGACATACCGTTTAAACACTGCTTCCTCTCGCCATCACCATCCTAGCTCCGTTCCAACACTCATACAATGATGAACCTGCAAAAGAACACAACCAACCAAAGTGATAGTAATAGCATAAACTTAATATAAACCTATGTATGTGATCAAGGAATCATACAATAAAACACAACAATCTTTATAGGAAAGAATCATATTAAATGTGAAAGAGAGATTACAACTGTGGCCTTGATGTCGTAAGATCCCTTCCAATTCTACTTCATTCCCCACACACTTCCATTCCAAGAATTCTAAGAGCACAGATCTGATAATATTCACAATCTATCTTGACAAAGGAAAAACTCAAAGACACTCCACCCAAGCTAATAATTCCAAGCCAAATCCAACTTAGCCCTTCTCCACGAGAGCTCCTCTCCTTTTATAAGCTGAAGTGGATAAGGTGAGGAGGTTAGGATGATCCCACTAAATCATGAAAGCGAGTAAGATCCAAACCATTCGGATGCCACCTCACCATGGAAGTTTCTCCTTCTAGAAGATTCGAGAAAATGCTCATTTTTCCCACGTGTAAATATTCTCGCACCCTGCCTGTAGAAAAGACTGCAAACTCCTCATGACCTAGCTATGATGAAGCCTGCAAGAATTAGGAATTCTCTCACCCTAGCTATAATGCATCCTGTGAAATTCCTTTTTTATAGGGTTTTTACAAAGGAAGATGCAACTTATTTTCTCAGGAAAAGTTCTTCTCCCTTCCTTCTTAAGGAAGTCAGGCCATTGACCCCTCCGAAGGCAACATATAGGTTTACATCATTAACAGTCATAGGGATGATGAAAATAATGTGTAGCACCTTGTCAAGAAGTATATATCCTCGACTTCAATATTCCTTAATGGTTTCCCATCAAGGTTGAAGCTCTCACTGTCTAGATCCCAGTAATCCATGAGCAATTGTAGCAACCTCACTTGGGCCCTCATCCCTTTGAGTGCCCAAAACTTGTACAACCCACATCTTTTCAAGGCCATTTGGGCCCCCAGATCTCTTTCCACAACAACATCTACCTCCTCCTATTCCCTTTCCCTCCATTCTAGCACCATCCTACCAGAGAAACATCAATTTTTGAGTTAGCAACCATCAAAAACCTTGTTTACGGACATATACGTGGGATGCAACATTCATAGTCATGTATAGGGCTGAGTATACGTAGTCTATATTTTACACAGTCATGTATAACCTTGCGTATACACGACCCAATGAATGGTAGCCTGTGTACACCTAAATACCTAATTTGCGCCTTAAATAACTCAAATTTTGATACCTAAATACAAAATGTAATCCACTAGAAAGAAATAGGAGGGGAAGAGGAATTACCTGGTCCAGACGATCTCTAATTCCATCACTCGAGGATCCCATAATCAACAGTTGAAGATTGGAGGCAATTTGGTCCAAAATTCACTATTTGGGTAAAAAAGTCAAATGACATAGTAAAATTTGGTTTTTGTTACTATTTATAGCAGTTTTTATCCACTTTACATAGTTTCGGATCGTATTTTCTCCTAATGGACTAATACAACAGTGGATTGAGTTGGTTTTTGTAGTTTTCTCCAGGGATTCTTGCATTTTTTAGCGTTATGTTGACTGTTCGTAACTACAAACAGGTATTTTAGCTACCCAACATATAGGATAGATATTCGTTGCATCATGAACATTTGCATTGTCCTATAACCATCACTCATATGCCTTAGGTATGAACCCATTTTTTAGTGAAACAAAACCCTCCATCCGCTACAAGACGTGTTGTTATCAAATGGTAGAGACTTACCGAACATGGGTACCCTAGTTAGATCCTTTGCTCCATTTGGTACCCATGCCAAGTTTTTTTTCGTAGGACTAGGAGTCCCTTATAGATAATACATGACTTTATGTTGAACCTCATTTCTCACTCATAAACATGCTTACCTATACCTAGAGGACTCCTAGTCAAGTTTGATTTGAGCTCTTTTCTGACTCGTTTTCAAAAAGAGAAAAGATTGTCAAGTGAACTTGTCTCTTTCACACTTGTAAATTGGATTTGGAAGGACTTCTATTTGGTAAAATTTTGTCCCTTTTTCAAACCAAGTAGACTAAGATTATGAAAAATGAAATTTTTTGGCATTAAGTTGTGATTGCATCTCATGCCCTTACTTGCAGTATTGAGCCTATAGTCAGTTCTCTCTTTTTGTTATAAAACATTTTCCTCAGTAGTTTTGCATCCTCAACCAAGCAGAGCCTCATTTATATCCTTTGCAATTTGACACCCTATACCTAGGAGGGAACATTCCCCCAAGTGCCCATCTCCCACATGCACCTCCTTGCATTAAGCATAGGTATGTTCCACTGTTGGAACTAGTTTTTCTTACTTGCGACACTTGTTTCCTCCTTTGTATCATAACATTCATTTGACTATGAAAAAGCAAAAAAAGACTGGTGGGAAGGGAGTAGTATATTATATTGGCAGCAATTGTGTCACCTTTGAACATAACACAATGTTATTGAGTCCACTTGTCATCATAATTTTGGGTTTAGCATGGCCTTAGGAAGCTGAGCTGATTACAAAGAGTTTTCTCCCTCGACTGGTTACTCTTCCAGTCCCTACAGAGAATTTGATTAATGCCTCCTGCATCTCATGGTTTCATCATTGAGTCTATGCTTCCAGAGTCTTCCATATGTCTCATGCTCTTGCTCAAACAATGTCTATCAACCTATGTCGGCCATTCCGTAGAACTATTGACTTTTCATGTCATCCATACCCTCATTTTGTCTCAGAATCACATGAAGTTGTTGTCCTATTATGCACCCTCGTCCTACTTTCCTCATTGGTAGGTAACCTTGAACCCTACAGTCGACATTTCATCATTGGTCATTGACTGGTTGGTTTCCCTTATGTTTGACGGTAAGAAATCTATTCACACATTGGGATTCGTGTAGTGTCTTGGATGCCATTAGCCTTATTGGTGGTTTCCTTGCCTTTGTCAACAATTTTCCTCATTGGATGTTATTCAGAGGGTCTTTTTAGTGTACTGCTTGCACTTGGAACACACGAAAGATGCACAAGGTTGTGGGTTCGTGAACACGTTCTTCATCTAATTTCCTCCAAATAATCAAGCTCTTGCTTTGTACCTCATGCTGAATGATGAGAGATGCCTTAATGCTCTCCTTTTAGTAGGCCTCCTTCCATCGAATTCAAATCATCTATTCTAGAAATGAGACCTAGAGTCCTATGAGTACCTAGAGGCTTGCAGTCATTAGTGGTAGGTTCTCTCACCATTGACAGTTGGGAATACATCAATGTCTCTTGATCGATGGATACTTCAAGTGTTTGACCCCGAATCCTTTATTCACACTTGTAAGAATGTACTCGGTGCCTTGATACCTACTTTCATCATCGATAGGTTGTCTTGTGTTTGTTTATGATATACCTCAATGACCAAAAATCAAACGAAGTCTCATTGTGTTCGACCTCAAATCCTTTATTCACACGAAGTACACTTGCACTTTTGGAGGATTGTGTAGAAGACTTGAATACATCAGTATGTAGCCGCAAATTTCCTGAGATGTTGCTTCCTTTTCATTGGACTAGTACTTGTGTGATTTCAGTGATCATGGGAGATCAAATTGTACTCCATTGTATACAAATATCTTCAAATTGATTTTGAGACTGGTTTTACTGGGCCTTGTTTGTGACTATGACAACCTTTGGCATGTAACCACATTTTTGTTTTCCTATTCATGGCCACAGACAGTTGTTTGGTATATTTTCACATGGATCTACAGTGTAATTCAAATTGGCAGCCATGTATGCAAAGTCAATACAAATTGTAATGAGAAACTAGTTCTTCCAGTTGGGTCCCCATTACTCCACTTTTGGGTTTTTATAATGTATTTTGGCCATCGCAAATACTCCTCTGAACTCACACATTAGGGGGCATCTATTATAGCAAGATTTGCCTTACCCCATGCAATCTTGCACATAAGGCCTTTTCCCATTCCCCTATGCAGACTTGTCATCCATTTTTGAAAATCCCAGAGCTAAAAATACAATTTTCCACATATACACACCTTGCCTACTATACAACATTTGTATACATAGGTTGCACCACTACATCTCGCATACATCAGGAAATGTGCCCCAAAATGAAAAATGGTGTCAGGTTTCCATGTCACATCACAAGATCAATGATCCTTAGCCTTCCATATACTGGAAACATTCCAACTCGACCCTTCAGTTCTACTTGAAGGCTATAAATGGGCCAAATCCGATCTATGGAAAAGAGGAGAAATAATTCAAATTTGAGAGCAAAGTTACTCTGGAGGAATTATTCACTTCACATTGAGTTTGCATCCCTTTATCTTTTAAGTATGAACACATTGTTCAGCCCCCAAGCTCTTCCCTTATTGATTGAGAGCTCCATTGTCTCTCTTACATGAGCTCACCTTTGGTGGAGGATTGAAGTGGTGGAGGCCCAACTGGAAGGAACTTAGTTTCTCGGTTCTGAACTGTGCCGACACAGAAGTCTATAACTTATTAACTTCTGCTGATTATAACGTAATAGAAATACTCTTTTATCGTCCAATTGATATCTTGCAAATATTTGAATTATTATTCCATGGGCGTATTTGTTATGAATGTTAATGGATTATGCTATTGAATGTGCTAACATCATATATTATCACCATATGCTTGTGTTTCTTAGTTGTCGAGGACTAGTTGCGGGTGTATTTCTTTGGGTCAAGTGCTCAACAATGGAATTCATTGAATGTATGGACGAGGTATGCCTTTTATATTATCTTGCTATCATATTTGTTTATATAGTATACTTGAGAATATAGTTGATTTCTATAGTCATTTCTGTCTGTTGTGGTTTACCCCTAGCCATAGGGAGATTTTCCTCGTAACCATTGAACCCAACAATTGACATTTCATCATTGGTCGTTGACTGGGTGGTTTCCCTTGTGTTTGACAACAAGAAATCTATTCACACATTGGGATTCGTGTAATGTATTGGATTCCATTAGAATTATTGGTGGTTTCCTCTCCTTTGTCATCACTTTTCCTCATTGGATTCTATTCATAAGGTCTTTTTCATGTATCGCTTGCATCTGGAACACGCGAAATGTGCACAAGGTCATTGGATCGTGAACATGTTCTTCGTCTGATTTCCTCCAAATCATTAAGCTCCTGCTTTGTACCTCATGATGAATGATTAGAGATGCCTTAATTATCTCCTTTCAATGGGTCTCCTTCCTTTGACTTCAACTCATCTATTATGGAGACAAGACCTAGAGTCCTATGAGTAATTAGAGGTTTGCAGTCATTAGTGGCAGTTTCTCTCGCCATCAATAGTTGGGAATACAATAATCTCTCCTGATCGATGGATTCTTCAAGTGTTAGACTTTGACTCCTTTATTCACACTTGTAAGAATGTACTCGGTGCCTTGATACCTACTTTCTGTTGATATTATGGTAGCTACGGGAGGCATTTACCTCCACGTGTAAACCTGACAAGGATAGAATACTTCGGGAAGCAAGAAGAAACCCTAATGAGTTGGATAATAACCCTAAAAGACTTGTTGACTCAAGAATATAATTCATATTAGGTTATTAGCCTCCAAGAGAAGAAGTCAACCAAAAATAATAATATATACTGAACATACAGATACCCATAATGAGAATTCGGCCCAGGCAGTTAGCCAGAATTAGTATAAATATAGGAGGCCAGTTCTCATTCAGGAAGGCAGTCTCAAAATTGCAGAGCAACACTTGTGCGCACTGCATTTGCCTAGTTTCTGCGCAGGTTTGGAGGAGAGCTGCCGTTGTAGCTGCTGCAGCTAACAATTATGCTTGGAATATCTCTTGGCTAGGGTTTGGACTATCTGATTAGCTCTTGTTGATGCACTATCCTTGGGGAAAGGTGTGCTACCCTTTGTTTAGCTATCTAGCCTAGGGTTTGCTTCCGAAGTGATTCTCTGTCAAGGTTAAGGTGATCAGAGGGTGGCTTCAGCCTATGGTTGGGTGACAATAAAGATATTTTCAATGGTAAAACAAGCACATCCATTATATTCTAATAGGTTATGGGCCCACACCTCCTTAATTTAGTCTAACCGCTGGAAGGAAACATAACCAGAAGGATATTAAGATCGTTGAAGAACTGTCGCTAGGGTTTCCTGGCAGGAGCAATCACCAAAGCATTACCGCTAGGGTTACTAGTAGGTGCAATTGTAGAAACCCTAATCCTCTCATTGAGGCACCTTAAGTGAAGGGATTGACCTAATACCCAGACAAATCAGTGCACCCTAGCCTAGCGCATATCCTAGTACTCTTAGCAAGCCAAAACATCAAGTTTGATTTTGTGGTCAAATCTAGGGTTTGACCAAGTCAAAGAAACCATGACTTATTCTATGAAGTTAGAGAACAAGTTAGATGGACCCTCTAACTTCATAGCATGGAGGACAAGGATTGAACTCATCCTTGCCAAGAATAAAATGTTGGATATCGTAAAAGGAAAGATCATGGAACCAGAGTTTGAAGAAGGAAAAGAGAAGGAACCGCATAACATTGCAGTTATGGAGAAGTTCAAAGACGGTGACATCAATGCCATGAGTATCATAGTGGAATCCATAAAATACCACTTGATACCCTACATCTCCCATCTTGACTCATAAAAGAAGATGTACAATTCCCTAACAAATCTCTTCTTGATCAAAAACATTGGACAAGTTATGAGTTTGAAGAATGAGCTTTGTGACATGAATATGAATGATGATGACATCATAACATCATAATTTGTGAGGATCTCCCAGTTAAGAGATCAACTACAAGCTATTGAAGAGATCACTTTAGAGAAGGAATTGGTAAACATAGTACTCAATGGTCTTCCCAAGATGTGGGATGCATTTGCCACAAGCATGAACACAAGGAAGGAGTATCCGACATTTGAAGAACTTTGGACTTGTTGTGCTCAAGAATAATCAAGGATCAATGCAAAATATAAACCCCAAAAGAAGTACGATGATCAAGCCTTCACAACAAGATTCAAGAATTTGAGTAACAAAAGGAAGTTTAGTTCAAGGAGGAAGTCAAATAAAGAGAAAGACCTTTCAGAAGTACAATGCTTCAACTGTCAAAAGTATGGCCACTACAAGAAACATTATCTCGAGCTAAAGAAAAGGAAGGAGAAACACGAAGCATCAGTTGCCGAAGAAAAAGAACCTACAAAGAAGACTAAGCAGGACAAAAGAGACTTCTTCTTCTGAAGGTAACAATACTCTTCTTAGTTCTTGTACATATCTTGTTTGCATCGTCTCTGTACATATCTTGTATATATATCTCTTGGAAGATAATGTGTTCCAAGAAGAACTATACTGATGGAAGAACAAAAAGATAAGGATTGATATCATTAGATAATACATGAAAGAATGAAATACATCAAAAAAATCATGTGGAAGCTATTGCAAGATAAGATGAATCAATCATTAAGAGACCTAGAAGAAGAAAAGACAGAAAGAAGTCAACAATCGAGAGGAAATTGGAGAAAGAATTATGATGTTTTGTAGAAGAAAACAAGACAGAAGCATGGACTCGGCTAGACAGAGAAAGCCAATTATATATTGTAGAAGACAATGAAGATGCAGACGAAAGCGTGGACTCTGTTAGACGGAGGGATCCTATTATATGCACTCTTACATGAAGCAAGGATTAGGAGGGAGCTAATCCTATGATCCATTGAAGACGACGAAGTATATATCCATGGTAGTAACCATGAAAGACATCATGTGTTCAGTTCAATCTTAGAAGAAGTCTTCTTCGAAGAGAAGCCTTAAAGTATCCCTGGTTTTCCATCCAGATTCGTGATCCTATGAAAAAAGAAAGTAGTGGAATCTTTAGGGCATGGAATATATAAGAAACTCCATGGATCCAAAATCTAAAGAAAAACATGAGGAAGAACATGAAGATTCCAAGAAAGAAAGAGAAGCTAGAACAACCAGTCATTGTATTGAGAATCACAAGATTACCAGCCTGATATGAACTCACTAAAAGCAATCAAGCAGAGGAACTGAAAGTCGTGATGAAGAACAGTGTATGGAAGACTTATGAATGAAAGCATTGTGAGATCTAGAACTAGATGGAGGGAGAAGACTATGATGATTACTTGTTCCAGTAAACTATACATATCTCTACACGAGTCATTATATCATCCGCAACATCCATGAGTTGGAATTCTACATCAGATAAATGCAAAGACTGTTCTCCAGAGAAATTGAACAAAGAGCGTATGAAGAACAACCTCAAGACTTTGAGGCATACCAGAAAGAGAACCTTGTATGCAGATGGAAGAAGATAACTTGGTGAAGAACCTCCAATGCACAACATAAGTGTGGTGAATATTCTCTATAATAGAGATATTGTATCAAGATGATTACTCAGTAGATCAGATATCATGATGACAGAAGAAGTTCCACATGGATATGTTCCAGTGTTCCAACAATGATATACTTTATTGATCAAAGCTACATGAATCCTTCAGAGAAAACCAGTGCTCCAGAACAAAGTACATTTGAAATCAAGAATTACATTATCCGTGATGAAGTTTAGAAAGGAGAAAGAGGTTCTCCATTACATATCTCCACATATGAGAAGATAAGGAGACATTTTTGTAAATCTTCTGTCCAAAAATTAAGAGTTTGCGTACTCAAGCTGGAGCTCATGGAGATGACTTCCTTATTGAAAAAGGAAGAGATGACTCCCAGGTTGGGAGGGAGCACTGATATGTATTGATTTATGGACAGTCATTTTTCAGTTTGAAAAATGGTCTTGGATGAGAAGTTTCCTTTCCAGTTCGGAAAGTGGATTGAGATTTCTAACGGACAATGATTTCCCATTGTGGTTAACATGGGAAATGGTCCAGATTGTTGATGTATCATAGACAATGACTTCCCATTGTGGTTAACATGGGGAGTGGTTTATGGCAGTCTCTCTTCTTGAGGGTTACTCAAGAATACTGGCCCGCCTCACTGGACAACGATTTCTCATTGTGGTTAACATGAGGAATGGTCTGTTTTGGAGGTTGATACAGGATAGTCTTTTCCTTTTGTGGTTAACAGAGGAAATGGTCCAGACAGTTATTCCTTAGGGTGTATACATTATCTCTAGGGTGCACTTTGATTAGTGTAGGAGGAATGGCTCAGGGTGGGGAATGGTCCAGGCTCAACAATCAGGGACATGCATTCCTTAGGGTTTATACATTCTCTCCAGGGTGCACTTTGATCAGTGTAGGAAGAATGGCCCAGGGTGGGGAATGGTCCAGGTTCATAAATCAGGATAATTATTCTTCTTTGCTTGAGAAGAATAGTCCAGACAACTCATCATTTATGTTTTACCTTTTGAAGGTAGATATTCTTTTAGATCTCACAGGTGTGAGTGAAAGAATGGCCCAGATGATTCAGTTTATATCATAACATTGTTTTTGTGCAGGTTGATATCAGAGGATTGTTATGAATACTGCATGACAATAGATGTATACTACTGTGGTGGATGTGTTCCATTGTTTGTGACTATACGTTACTGATAAAGTACTTGTGTGCTACTTGGTGTGGTAGTGTACCACTAGATTGTAGTTATGTACTACTATATATAGACATAGTTGTGTTCTATTTTGTTCTGATTGCCTTGAAGACTATCAACAGTTTATTGGAAATAAATTATTAGCCAGATGAATAATGAATAGAGATTTTCCAGACAGAAAATGGTTCAAAACATTTACTCTTCTAGATAAGAATAATGGCTCTTGTATCACTCTATGGAGTGAACATCATGTCTTATTACTCAGATAGAGTATGGTTTTGAGATATGATGTAGATGATGATGATGATGGTGCTCATGATCTAGTCTATATAACTATGTTGATGCTACCGGGTGAATGCTATGTTTTGTGCTCAAGACCATTACTTGTAATACCTCCCTAGCTAGGAGGGAGTGTTGATATTATGGTAGCTGCGGGAGGTATTTACCTCCACGTGTAAACCTAACAAGGATAGAATACTGCGGGAAGTAAGAAGAAACCCTAATGAGTTGGATAATAACCCTAGAATACTTGTCGGCTCAAGAAGATAATTTATATTAGGTTATTAGCCTCCAAGCCAAAAATAAGAATATATACTGAATAGAAAAATACCTAGAATGAGAAGTCGGCCCAGGAAGTTAGCCATAATTAGTATAAATAAAGGAGGCCAATTCTCATCACTTGTGTGCACTACAGTTGCCCAGTTTCTATGCAGGTTTGGAGGAGAGCTGTCGTTGCAGTTGCTGCAGTGTGCAGTTATGCTTATACTATCTCTTGGCTAGGGTTTGGACTATCTGATCAACTCTTGTTGGTGCGCTATCCTTGGGGAAAGGTGTGCTACCCTTTGTTTGGCTATCTATCCTAGGGTTTGCTTCCGAAGTGATTCTCTGTCAAGGTTAAGGTTCTTGGAGGGTGGCTTCGGCCTATGGTTGGGTGACAATAGAGACATCGTCAATGGTAAAATGAGCACATCCATTATATTCTAACACTTTCATCATTGGTAGGATGTCTCACATTTGTTAACGATATACCTCAATGACCGGTAATCAAACAAAGTCTAATTGTGTTCAACCTCAACTCCTTTATTCACATGATGTAGGATTGCACCTTTGGAGGATTGTGTAGAAGACTTGACGACATCAATTTATAGTCGCAAATTTCCTGAGATGTTGCTACCTTTTCATTGGACTAGCACCCGTGTGACTTCAGTGATCATGGGAGATCATATTGTACTCCATTGTATATAGATATCTTCAGATTGATTTTGAGACTGGTTTTACTGGGCCTTATTCATGACTATGAAAACCTTTGGCATGTAACCACATTTGTATTTTCCTATTCATGGCCATTGACAATTGTTTGGTATATTTTCACATGGATCTGCAGTGTAATTCAAATTGGCAGCCATGTATGCAAATTCAGTACATATTGTAATGAACAACTAGTTCTTCCAGCTGGGTCCCCATTACTCCACTTCTGGGTCTTATAATGTATTTTGGCCATCATATATACTCCTCTAACCTCACACATTAGGGGGAATCTATTATAGCAAGATTTTCCTTACCCCATGCAATCTTGCACAGAGGGCCTTTTTCCATTTCCCTATGTAGTATTGAATTCCCTTTTTGCAAATCCCAGAGCTAAAAACATGATTTTTTCCACATATACATGCATTGCCTATATCATAGCATGCGTATATGTAGGTTGCACCACTACATCCCACATACATTGGGAAATGTGCCCAAAATTAAAAAATGGTGTTGGGTTTCCATGTCACGTCACGAGATCATTGATCCTTGGCCTGCCATATACTGGAAATGTTCTGACTCGAACTTTCAGTTCCACTTGAAGGCTATAAATGGCCCAAATACAAGCTATGTAAAAGAGGAGAAAGAATTCAACTTTGAGAGAAAAGTTACTATGGAGAAATTATTTATTTCACATTGAGTCTACATCCCTTTGTCCTTTAAGTTTGAACACATTGTTCAACTTCATTGTCTCTCTTATATGAGACTGCCTTTGGTGGAGGCCCAGCTGGAAGGAACTTAGTTTCTCGGTTCTAAACCGTGCCAAAATGAAAGTTTGTAACTCATTCACTTCTAATGATTAGATCTTAATAGAAATACTCTTTTCTCGTCCAATTAATACCTCAAAAATATTTGAATTATTATTCCGTGGGAGTATTTGTTATGAATGTTGATGGATTGTGCTATTGAATGTGATAACAATATATATTATCACCATATGCTTGTGTTTCTTGGTTGTTGAGGACTAGTTGCAGGTATATTGCTTTGGGTCGAGTGCTCAACAGTGGACTTCATTGAATGTCGGGACAAGGTAGGCCTCTTATCTTGTCTTGTTAGCATTATTGTTTATGTAACATACTTGAGATTAGAGTTGATTTCTGTAGTCATTTTCCTCTGTTGTGGTTTACCCTTATCCATAGAGATATTTTCCTCGTAACATCCCTTCAGAGTGTTTACCTACCGAATAAGTCATAAAGTTGTGGTGACCGCTTGTTGTCAGTTGTTTAGTACACCTTACGCTATCCTTCCACTGTGCTTGATCTAACGATCGAGAATGCTCTCGGAGTAGATCAATGATTAGTGTTACTTTGTGATTCATGCTTGCTCTATCCTTCCATTGTACTTGATCGAATGGTCAAGAAATATTCCATAGGATCTTATATCAATGGACAAACGTTAACTCATGACTTCAATATTCGACACTTTGGGTGGTTGTTGGTAGGAGAAACTGGATATCCCCGAAGGACATAATCCCAGAGTGACATAGCTTTCTAACGTCATTGCTGATGTGGCACTAGCTGAGTGGATGCCACATGTCACTTAGATTCGTGACTTACGCATACCTAAATGTCAACTGGACCTTGACACTTGTCATCATTTGATTGAGCCATGTGTCCTTGCCAACATAGGCTATGATGACGTGGGATCTTACTGTGTGTACCACTTGTCTTACTTTGTGACTTTGGAACTCTGACCTTTGCATAGTAGTAGCATCACAATATTCCTGGAGTAACAACACCAGTGTCACAACAAAAAATTGATGTTGCAGTGAAAGGCGCATAGAGTTATTGTGTTGCAGCAAAGTGCGCACAACAATGGTGTAGAAACAACTAAGAACATCACTGGTGTAGCAACAAAAATGAATATCACTAGTGTAGAAACAATTGTGTGGGTGTTGTAGCAACTTTGTGGGTGTTGCAACAATTGTTGTGAGGTGTTGAAACTTCTAGTGTTGCAACAATGGTGTCGTAGAAACGATGTTGCAACAAATGGCATTTGGTTTTGCAACAATCCCAAACTAACCCCCCTTTTTAAAGATAAATGAAAATTATGTTATTTCTCTAATATTTAACCATAATTTACATGAAACACTAAGGAAATGCAATGGAAAACACTTTGGGTCTAAATCTCACACATAAGCATTAAAACAAACTAATACACGATCATATGTAAGCGAAGAGGGATTAAAAATAGGCACAATTTCAAAGAAAAAGATGACATTTATGTAGCTCTCCATCTCCCCCAAATTGAATATGTTTCATTCCCTCATGCAACCCAGTACCTCTGTATCAATTAGGATGTACGGATACTTCTCTTTTTCCAATGCATATCCTTCTATGTTGTTAATGTATTGTCATTTTTCCTTGCATGATTTTTTTGCTATAAGTTGTCATGATCTATCCTTCTGTTGATGTTCAAATTGGTTAAGATTCAAACTACAACCTCACAAAGATAAAATCCCCATGCGTTTTTATAGAGGTGGTTCTCCTCTGTTATAATCTGAAATATGTAGCTTTATGTTCTTGGATTGGGTTGTCAAATGGGAGAATGCTAAACATCAAAACCTAGATATTTATTGCTTTAGTTTATATGTAAAATGGTTCTTGCTAACCACATTGCTCTTTCAGTAAAACATTTGCTTGGAAATGGAACAAGCAACTTTCTTTACAAAAAAAATAAAATGAAAAGCTTCAATATTAAAATAAATATGTGCTCAACTTCATTATAACATCCCTCTGAAACACATGGAAGCAGAAGATGCAACCTTATTTTCTCACATGAAAAAGAGTGAAATGGTGTTTATCACTTCAAAGAAATTTAAATGAGTTTTGCATTCAAAACTTAAAATAATTTGATAGGCATACTCCAAAAATATCACACTCAAAAAACCTAAATTCTAAGAATTCATTAAATTTATACCTCGAAGTAGTTCTCTGTAGAGTTTAATGCATAAAGATATTACAAAACATTTAAGTAAATCATTTGATTAATGCTCATAAATGAAGCTTTTCAAATGTAAGGATTAAACCTCCATGAATCATCTATACAATTGTGGCTTATGTTACCAACCACATGTATGGTTGTAAAATACTACTATTGATCTTTTTAGGAAGAGACTTGAAAGAATAAAAGGAAAAACACTCAAAAACTCAACCTTATGTTTGATCTCTGATATACAAACAAAAAGCTTTGAAAGAAATTGTGTAGAAGAAGAAGAAGCAAGAAAAATAGATATTTGTATTTGTTGATGGGATAGTTGGATGTGTCCTAAAGGATAAACAATGCTATCTTGATGATTTGAACCAAAAAATCACTCTTATTTTATGGTGCTCTCTTTCTTTTAAATCTTCTCCCAATGTTTCTTTGAAGTAGTTAGGGTTTTTGTTCTTCTAGAAGTTTCCACGTGCTTCATCTTTTTGGATTAAAGAGTAAAAAAATTAATAAATGCATGATTGGATGCTCTTTAATGAATTTAATTCATTGAAATTTGTGCCTCCAATATGGGACTCACTTCAACCTTTTATAAAATTTTATTTAATAAATGTTTATTCTCAAAATGTGAAGTTGACTGTCTAAATACGAAGTGGAATATATTTTAATTTATGAGTATGGTAACTGACTTATCATCCATGGAAACCATTCTAAAGTTTATATTCATCATCCTATATTTCCAACGAGTCCTCTTGAGTGAATTTTGGAGGTATGGATCTCAACTTATAGCCTCGATAAGTTGAGGTTTCAAACAAATTTCTTAGCAAGTCCTGAAAATAGAGATGACTAACATTTTAATTTCTAGAAGAATTGTGGCCAAATTAAGCTATTGAAACTTATCCCATTATATTCCTTTTCAAATTAATTTTTTAATGAGGTATCACTTTCCCAAAACGGATGTCTGGATCATGAGTTATGAGCTTTGGAAGATCGTTGCTCAACATTCATCAATCTGGTTCGTGGATCACTATTATCCCCTGATTTAATTTTGCCTTTTTAAAGTCCAATATGCATTGTGGTAGTGGATAATTTAGTGTTTAAAATGTAAAGTCTTTACATATAATTCATGTGAATTAAAGGAGATTATGGAGGTCTTCTCTTAGCTCTTGTGCCTTAGAAACATTAACGACTTAGTAATATTTCGGTCACCCGATCACTACCCAATCATCACCCAGTCATTGCCCAGTCAACTTGTGAATTCTTGACAAGTCACGTCCAATCACCTACCATGTGTAACTCATGGGTAGGTCCATGTCACTTCCATGTGTCATTAGGGGATGGTTCCACCTCACTGACATGTGTGATCAAGGGATAGGTCCACCTCACTACCACATGCCCACATATAATAAGTGTTGTAGGAAAATCTCCCCGCGGACAGGTAGATCACCTCTAAGGCTTGACCTTAAACCTAGACAGAAAAATGCTTAACGTGGACACTGACTTCCTTTCAAATCTATCTAAACTAATGCATGAGAAGGAAGGATAACAGGAGTACCTTTTAGTCGACGTTTGTCCCTGCACGCTCCGAGTTGCGCTCCAATCCTTTGCTCCTCGCTGAGTTATGTGGACAAAAAAAGATACGACCACTTCCTACTCTATTGACATTAGCTTGAAAACAGATCTATCACTAAGTGATAAGTTCATGTAACATCAAACACAAACTAGAAAGAAATAGGCCAAGCGTGTCATATTAATGAGAATAACGACAACAATACTTACAATCGTAGATGTGAATGCGACAGCTTCGTCAAGTCCTCTTCGTCTAACCCTTGCCTGAAATATCCACAACCTGGATAATAACAACTTCACTGATCACTCTTCTTTGGCTGACTGTAAGTTTCCTCCAAGATCATAAGTTTCATATGTTCAATTCTCTCCCCCATCAACTATGTTCCAACACCACTTATGAGATCATAAGTTTGGTGTAATTCTCCATTTTAATTCCTCACTTATGGGATCATAAGTTTGACATTCTCTATTATGCCATCCTCTTTCACCATTAGAAAGCTTGCTTATATAGCCTTGGATAGGCTTCAAGCACTTGAGATATCCTTGGGGAAGTTGAGGATCTTCCCTAGGATCATGGCTAGACTAGGGATTCGAATCCAGCTGCTTTCCATGAATGAAAAGATGCTTCCCCCATTCATCTCAACAGCTTAACAACCACCCAGAATAGGTAGCGCTCCCTCAAAAGGGCCATCAGAGCATTGTAGCGCTCCCTAGTAGTCTTTAGGGGGCGCCAACGCTCTCAAAATCTATAACGCTCCCTCAAAAGGGCCAGGGGAGCGTTATAACGCTCCCTGACAGTGTATTGGGGAGCACCGGCACTCCGAGATAGTGTAAGGGGGAGCGCTCCTCTCCAAAAACTCAGTTTTTGAGATGCTTTCAGTTGGCAAAAGGTTTGCAAGCCTGTTGACTCATTTCTCCTCTTCCAAATCAGATGTTTGAGGTGTTTCAAGTGTCTTTCTCATGTCATTATAGGCACGACATAGGCATCATGGAAACATGCTTTCTTTGACACCTGTGACACTTGTGAGCAACATACGACACTTGCGACCTTGTGAGCAAAATGCGACACTTGCGACACTTGTAATGACGACACTTGCGACACTATCAAAGTGAGTAATTTTGATGTGTAACAGATTGCCCCCCAAAGTATGAAGTTAGAAGATGTGAACTGATGACTGAAATACTTTTTAGACTTTCAAGCAAGGGTATAGACTCGGAGAACCTGACGGAAGCTACACACAAACATCCAACAAATATCATGACATATTTCAAATCCCAAGGCAGGCATACCTATGCTTGGGTGATCAAGGCGTGCAAGATATGGCCGCCATAAAATACACTGCGGATCCATAATTGTATTGATAAAAGGTATAGCCACCAAAAATACAATGTGGATCTATACTCTGATGACTCGGAATGATCGTAGCCACAAAGAATACACAGTGGATCTATGAGATGACAAGACATAGCCACGACCAATACAAAGTGGATCTATGTAACAATGTATGTGTTCTTTTTCCAAAACTCCTTCGCAACCTGGGTGAAACATATATCAAGGTGAATTACTCAACCCAGGGTCTTCTTACCAATCCCTGTGTGATACGATTCTAACCATGTGAATAGATGTCTTGGTGTCGAACATGGCAGAAACCACTTAATTACCGGTCAATGAGGTAAACCGTTAACAAGTGCGAGGGAGATCACCATTAATGTCAATGATTCCCAAGGTATCTTAGTACATTCCACCGAACGTGAATAGATGAGCTGAATTCGAACATTCGTGGAATCATTCGATCAGAGGTCAATGATGTAAACCCACTGTCGAATGTGAGGAGGCTTGCCATTGAGGCATGCATGTCCCAAAGTACTAATTAGTTTCTAAGTCTATTTCCCAGATAATGCGTCAAAGTCGACAAGAATAGACTCGTCGAGGGAGGGCCTTGATGTATCCCCCATTAACGACGCGAAACGTGTATGAAGATGTAATTGGTAGGTCAAAAGAACATGGACTGACACAGGTTTTGAGACATTATATTTGGGATGGTTGACTCTCGAGGCGGATACTTCCCTTGAACACTGGGGCACAACAGCGAAACATGACATGGACCAAAACTGTGCAATGGATACTGTGACTTGCGTCGGGTGACCCAAAGGAGTGAAAGGAAACTCAAAGATTGGCTCAGTGCAGAGGTTCAGCGGATTATGATATGAGCAAATGACAAAGTGCCGTGTTCAAGGGCGACTCTAAGAAGTGCTAGATGGTGTTCTCAAGAGACTTCTTGGATTGCTCCTTTCAATTTTTCCCCCATCCAGATAGATGAGTACCTCTTTTTAATTTAACGAGCTCGAGGAGGATAACACATGCTCGATATAACTCACCTTCGGTAAGTTCCTCTTCCTTTATTTAACGAACCGGAAGAAGTAAGGGTTCGTTACCATATGGGCCTACCGATGTGTGCTTTAACGAGTCCAAAGACAGAAAACTCGAAGGTTTTTCGGGATTATAGAGTTTGGAAAAACACTTAAAAGAGAACTCTCTCAGTTCCTTTTTCGTATAGTATTCCATCGAGACCGAAAAAGGGTTAAACTACCGCTCGAAAGATGCCCTTTCTGACCTTTTAACGAGTGTGAAAGGAAGCAATATCACTCGACAATCTTTTCATATTTAGAGAGTCTGAAAAGGGTTTAAAGTAGACTCCAGGGGGGTTCCTTTTTCGTGTGTTCGTATCCGTACGGGTCCGAAAAAGAGATAAAAGTTTACCTGGTTGCATTCTCATGTATTTACGAGCACGATAAAGAACAAAGACTAAGCTCGGTATGCCCCCAGCTTGCAAGCTGGTGGCTTAGCTCCAGAATGATCATCAAAGGCTGGAGACATGCCCCCCAAGCTTCAATTCAGTCACCAACTTTGAGGTTGTCACCAATTTCTGTGCTAGATGGAGAAAAAGGATACAGGTGGATGAAATGAAGGTTCAAAAACGAGTCCTAACGACAGACTCGACTCGACATCTACGAGATCTGGCAAAATACTCAACTTGAAGGGAGAGGTGATTGTTTCATTTTTTAACGAGCTTGACACAGGAAAAGAACTATGCTCAAGGTTCCAGGTTTGATCCCCAGATTGCTGTTTCATTTTTTAACGAGCTTGCTACCGAGAGGAAAACTATGCTCAAAGCCTCTGTTTCATTTTTTAACGAGCTTGCCACAGAGAAGAGAAACTATGCTTGTGACCTCTGTTTCATTTTTTAACGAGCTTTCCACAGAGAAGAGAAACTATGCTTGTGACATGCCCCCAGCATGAAAGCTAGTGGCCTCTGTTTCATTTTTTAACGAGCTTTCCACAGAGAAGAGAAACTATGCTCATGACATGCCCCCAGCATGAAAGCTAGTGGCCTTTGTTTCATTTTTTAACGAGCTTGGCATAGAGAAGAGAAACTATGCTCGTGACATGCCCCCAGCATGAAATCTAGTGGCCTCTGTTTCATTTTTTAACGAGCTTGCCACAGAGAAGATAAACTATGCTCGTGACTGCTTCTTGATCATGGCTTCCAAGAGGATAACGCTCTGGAAGGGTACCATGTCAAGGGACAAGACTCGGTCATGGCTTCTAAGAGATCTTCGTCGGATGGAAGATGATCACTCTGGAAGGAACACATGTCGAGGGTCGTGATAGGGGTAAGGATATTGGGCTCCAATAACCCTACCGAAGATATCACCATGTCCACTACGGGATCCAAATCGTCAGAAGTTGAGATCATGGGAGACAACGCCACATAATTGACATGCGGCGGGGGCGATACTGTCTGCATATAAGAACCACTTAGGGAGGTAACCCAGTCAGGGCCAATGCATGAAAGTTGATCAATAGTCACAATTCTTCCATCGTGAGGGAAAGATATCACACGAAAAAGAGTGGATACAATAGCTTTCATAGCATAGACATAATCCCGCCCAA
The DNA here is from genome assembly GCA_009831015.1 of Picea engelmannii. Taxonomy (NCBI): domain Eukaryota; kingdom Viridiplantae; phylum Streptophyta; class Pinopsida; order Pinales; family Pinaceae; genus Picea; species Picea engelmannii. The sequence continues at coordinate 227,626 of ML781267.1, forward strand.
GGAGTAAAGAGAAATCCAAGGGGTCTCGGACTACCATGACATTGATAAAGACAGTTTTCCCTCCCAAAGTTACAGGAAACTGAGGAAGGATCCCTAAAGGTTGACTAGTTCTTCTATTAAAAGCTAACAGATTCTGTGTAACCGGTGCAAGCTGTGGACAACCCAAAGCATACCAAGCAACATAAGACAAAATACTAATGGACGCACCTTCATCTATCAGCGTTTGAGGAATGTCCCGACCACGAACCTGTACTGTAATATGGAAAGGAATGTGGGAGGGAAGACGAGGTCCAGTTAGCACACCCCAATAAAAAAGGATGGCCTCATTACTTGGAGGGGATTCCACAGGAGGAGGAGGAATGCCCCCAGGCATGGTAGAGTCTGTATTAACAAGAAAAACATGGGCAGTATCAGGTTTACTCTCTAGAAGGAGAGTAGGATCGACCGATGATTGGATCGGATCGACCAATGGTGGACTTGGATAGAACACTTGGGCACTCTTCAGAGGAAGAGTGGGACTGACCGAGGAAGGGACTAAATCAGTCACTTCGAAAATCCACAATGGAGGAATGGGATCGACCGATGGAGAAACTGGATCGACCACTTGAGTTTCATTCTCCAAGGGAAGAATGGGGTCGACGGGTGGAAAATGATCGACCGCTTTGGTGTCACTCTCTAACGGGAGAGTGGGATCGATCGAGGGTGAAACTGGATCGACCACTTTGGTGTCACTCTTTTGATGAAGAGTGGGGCTGATCGATGACAGAACTCGATCAGCTACTTGGGTTTGTGGTTCAATTGAGGAGGAAACTAGATGGACCACTTGATGAACCGGATTGACCGGGGATGGAACCAGATTCACCAAACCATCAACCAATGATGGGTCAGAGGAAAGCTTATGATGACCTTTTGGAATTTGAATTTTTTCCAAAAGAGAAGAAGCCTCGTCCATACGAGGGAAAAGGTGAGAGTAATGATTACCTTTACATAACATGCAAGGGAACTTGACAGTTTTCTTCTTCTTACCAACCTGAATATCACTAGTTGACGGGGTATCCTCGACATGACCGATAGAGGCCGATGACATGGAGGACCACATTTCTAAGACCTGGGTAAGACCGGGACAATCCCTCAGAAAGTGGTCACCCTTGCAAAGGCTGCAAGGGAATTTGGGTTTTGGATTGTTTCTTTTAATCTTGTTGACCTCATCAACACTCCCAGTACTATCAACAGTAACTGGTTTCTTAGAGCCAACATCTGATGTTGTTGGGGTCTTGGTCCTTTTCGGGCTCTTCTTCTTCTTCTCTTTCCATTTCTTCTTCTTCTGATCAACCTGGCTACTTGCTTTAGAGATTTCACTAGGCGAAGAGGGAGAAATGGAAGGAGACTTGATGGGCGAAGAAGGCGAAAAGTTGACATGAGGTTGATGCGTGGGTGGTGTATTGACATCCAAAGTATTAGGTGCAACTGAAACATTGGCAGGATTTGGGATCACCGGAGTGGGGAACAACCAAACTGGTAATCCGATAGTGAGTCCTGGAAGACTCAGTGTGGCAACATATGGAGGACCAAAGTTTCCAAATGAAGGAAAGGTATAAGGTTCCCCAGAAGAAGGGGTTCCTCCATTGGGACTCCTAGGATTCGATGCCATTAACACTGACTCGACCTAAGGTCCACTGAGTAAAAGAAACATCATACACTAATAGAATCTACGAATCACAACCAAGCAAACATGACCTTCTTTTGATGACCGTACTAGTTGGTGATGAAATCCAACGTCGCGTGATCAAGTCCAGAAGGGGCGGGGATAGGGTGGCACAGTTACAATGGCGACCTGCTTAACGGACTTACGCCTTGGTGCAAGCTTCCACGCAGTAATTGTGGATTTACCCTCCAAGGAGCCCGAGTGAGTTTGACCAATGTCTGCTCTAGGTACAGTGAGACTTCCCGTCACCGTCAC
>ML781267.1:229910-287621 GCA_009831015.1 Picea engelmannii
GAAAACTTTGGAGAGTTAAGCTCACAGCCTAATCCAAAGTACTACACCTATTCTACTGTTGGTGGAGGATCCTAGCAAAGAAAAAGTTCTAGATGATTTTTAATTAACGTTGATTTTAGTGGCTGTTCTTTACGCAAAAGGGGCGCATGGAAGTGAAACAAATGGAAATATGACTCTGACCCAAAGAGTGCATCAAGCATGATAAGCAATCATTTCCTTTGGATGAACGTCTAGCTAAGGGAGAGAGAGAGTTCTTTCACTAACAAGCACGAAATACGGAGTGTCCTCAAACAATGCTTTTCTCAATCAAATCCTGATGTAATGCAAAAACTTTTCAAATGCCTTCTAATATGCTTAATCAATCATGAAGATGTCTTTATTGTTTGCGTATGGATGATGATCAATACAACATAATTCTTATCTTTGCTAATTATCTTCTTGGTATGAATGAAAACCAAACTAGCATAAGCGAAAGTCACACAAACAATACACCCTTCGTAGCAATCAAAACGAAAAAGCGAAAGAAAGGAAACAATCAAGGAAAAAACAAAAATTTTACACCCAAAAAGCAAAAATTGAAAAACAAGGACCTTGACTCAAATCAAGATGAAAAGGTCTGTAGGCCTTTGATGACCTTCACCAAGGTTTTTACTCAGCTGATGAGGAGAGAAGAACAATGCAGAAGTTTCCAATTTCACTCAACAGGAAAAACTCAATGAACAAGTGAAGGAGGCTACAAGATCCGAACAATAAGGTGCTTATCTTTCAATTAAAAGACAGATATCAAGGTTGAAAAGAAAAAAAAATTGACTCTCAAGATCACTCAGTAGAGGAACACCGAGGCAAAAATCCAAAAAAATGCAATTTTGGAAGGTTTCTGGGCCAAAAGAGGCTGGCGCTCTGTTGCCAAGGGAAAGGAGCGTTATAATGCTCTGTTTAAAGCCTTTAGGAGCGCTGGCACTCTGTTAACACTGGGACAAGGGCGCCAGGGTCTAAAAGTTCCAGAAATTTCAAAAATTGAAGTTCAAACTTGACAAGTATGCTGAGTATGATGGGACAAGGAGCCAATCAGCTCATGAAACTAATCAAAGAGGGGTGAACCAGGTCTGAACCAATAAAGGGATAGAACAAGGTCAATGAGGAGAAAAATCCAAACAAGATATTTCGAATTGAGGCTATCTCCCCAGTGGAGTCGCCAGTTTCTGTTGTAGGAAAATCTCCCTGTGGACAGGTAGATCACCTCTAAGGCTTGACCTTAACCCTAGACAGAAAAATGCTTAACGTGGACACTGACTTCCATTCAAATCTATCTAAACTAATGCATGAGAAGGAAGGATAACAAGAGTACCTTTTAATCGACGTTTGTCCCTGCACGCTCCGAGTTGCGCTCCAATCCTTTGCTCCTCGCTGAGTTCTGTGGACAAAACAAGATACGACCACTTCCTACTCTATTGACATTAGCTTGAAAACAGATCTATCACTAAGTGATAAGTTCATGTAACATCAGACACAAACTAGAAAGAAACAGGCCAAGCGTGTCATATTAATGAGAATAACGACAGCAGTACTTACAATCGTAGATGCGAATGCGACAGCTTCGTCAAGTCCTCTTCGTCTAACCCTTGCCTTAAAGATCCACAACCTAGATAACAACAGCTTCACTGATCACTCTTCTTTGGCTGACTGTAAGTTTCCTCCAAGATCATAAGTTTCATATGTTCAATTCTCTCCCCCATTAGCTATGTTCCAACACCACTTATGAGATCATAAGTTTGGTGTAATTCTCCATTTTCATTCCTCACTTATGGGATCATAAGTTTGACATTCTCTATTATGCCATCCTCTTTCACCATTAGAAAGCTTGCTTATATAGCCTTGGAGAGGCTTCAACCACTTGAGATATCCTTGGGGAAGTTGAGGATTTGCCTCCTTCAGTTGAGGATCTGCCCTAGGATCATGGCTAGACTAGGGATTCGAATCCAACTACTTTCCACGAATGAAAATATGCTTCCCCCATTCATCTCAACAGCTTAACAACCGCCCAGAATAGGTAGCGCTCCCTCAAAAGGGCCATCAGAGCGTTGTAGCGCTCCCTAGTAGTCTTTAGGGGGCGCCAACGCTCTCAAAATCTATAGCGCTCCCTCAAAAGGGCCAGGGGAGCATTATAACGCTCCCTGACAGTGTATTGGGGAGCGCTGACGCTCCAAGATAGTGTAAGGGGGAGCGCTCCTCTCCAAAAACTCAGTTTTTGAGATGCTTTCAGATGTCAAAAGGTTTGCAAGCCTGTTGACTCATTTCTCCTCTTCCAAATCAGATGTTTGAGGTGTTTCAAGTGTCTTTCTCATGTCATTATAGGCACGACATAGGCATCATGGAAACATGCTTTCTTTGACACCTGCGACACTTGTGAGCAACATGCGACACTTGCGACCTTGTGAGAAAAATGCGACACTTGTAATGACGACACTTGCGACACTATCAAAGTGAGTAATTTTGATGTGTAACAATAAGTATTGTCTACCATGTGCCATTGGAAGGTGTGCACAAAAATAAAAGGAAATAAGTTAGGATAAGAATGGTCATTGAGAAATAATATTAAAATAAAATTAAGTCTTCGTGGGGTTACGTGAATGTAGAGGTGGGTAAGGAGGTAATACATGGTAAAAATAGTCATGAAAATTCATAAGTATAAAGGCACATTGGGGTAGCGAGGTTGTGGTAAGAGTCATATAAATCACCACAGATCCGCGATAATTCATAAGAAGATGAAGTAAGACTTAGTAAAGGAAGTTATGAAAAATATTTAAATTTTGAGAAGTCGTGGGACGACAGGTTAAGGGAAGGATCATAAAAATCATTGTGGACCTGCAGTAAGTCATAAGAAACCAATGGAACCACAATAAGTCATAATAAAAAACAATGGACCCGCGGTAAGTCATAAGAAAAAACAATGGACCTGTGGTAAGTCATAAGAAATTCTACTAAGTGTTGGGGAGTAAGTCACATGAAATATTGAAAAGAAATATGAAAATAGTTACGTGAAATATGGAAAATGAAAAAGGGGAAAAGGAAAATAAGAAAGGAAAATAGAAAGTGGTAAATGGGAAAGAAATAAAAATGGAAATGAAAAATGAAATAATGGAAACAAAATGGAAAAATGAACGTGGAAATGGTTAAGTATGGAATATGGAGTATTGAGAGTAGAGTGGAAGAGAGAAAAATGGTTAAGTGTGAGAAGAGAAGTGAAGGTAATATGAGACTATTATGAGAGAAATGGCTAAGGGAATACGAGAGTAATGAGAAAAATGAGAGTAAGTATGAGAAACATGGCTAAGGGAATATGAGAGTAATGAGAAAAATGGTTAAGTATGGAAAGTAGAGTAAGAAGAGTAGTGATGAAAGAGAGTAGAGTGGAAAGAGAAAAAAGAGAAAAATGACTAAGTATGAGATGAGAAGAAAAGGGATAAGAGGGGAAGTTGTAAAAATGGATAAGTATGGAGATGGATCGAGAACTATGTGTGACAAATGGGAAAATGACTAAGTATGGGGATGGAGAGGAGACAGAGGAGGTGAAAGGAGGGTGAAATGTAAGCTAAGAAATGACTAAGTGTTTCACATGGAATAAGAGGGGAGGGGAAGAGGGGAAAAACAACAAAAAATTATCATCAATTCTTAGAAGTTCTTCTTGCAATCTCTTTTTCGGGTGGTTGGACAAAACTATGAGTATCTCGGGCATATGGACTCAGATTTTGATTCTGTAAAATGCGTGACAAAGCTGAGACTAAGGGATACACTATGTGCTGATGAGCATGCACAAATTCCTCCTTATGATATCATTTTTTTTAATTATTCCAAACAAAGGAAAATCAAGGTGATCAAATTTTTTTATTAACACCTTCAAACTTAGAAATTAGCATCCTCAAGCAATTCTAGTGAATCTAAAACAAACCGGATGGAGTTGCTGCAAACTTGCACAGGGAATTGCAACAAACTTGTTCAACCATTTTCTCTCAAATTGCAAGCTATTTTTTGTGAAATTTTAAAGCATACTTGTCTCTTTTTATTTCTTTTCCTAAAAAAAATCATGACCACCTGATGCACATATTTCGAGATATAAACGGATTCTTCTCTGCACATAATATAAAAATTGGAGTAGCGACAATAGTGCTATAATAGGAGTAGCATCAAATAATGATAGTTTAAATCTCATAACATGGTAATGTTTTATTTCCTATTGTTGGTTCTTGTGTAGTAGGAATAAGGCTTATTATTGGTTCATGTACAATAACAATAGGGCTTCATTATGTCATTAATGCTGAAAATTATTTCTATCATACTTCCTTGTTGTTGTTTATGCACTAAAAAAATGATAATTGTTGTTGTACATACCCAAAAACAGTTTCATGTTATATGACAACATATCTTTATGTAGGAATGTCTTCTATAGCAACTTCTTCTGTTGTAGCTTCTTTTGGAGTAGCCTATTTCTCTCTAGGTAACAATGTTAACTTTTCCCTCCAAACTGAATACTTTTCTATCAAATGGAAATTACAAGAGAACAATGTTGTGTTAAGTATGGAATCCACAATAGTCCATACTCCCCCAACCTAAAAAAATTTACTAAAAAAAATATGTTCTCCTCGGCTAAAACACTCTTTCATTAAATATGGAGTGCACAATAGTCCATCCCCCCCCAAACTGAGGATTTTGCATGTCATCATGCAACATTTTATCCTTCTGTGAAAGGCTAATATTGACATTAGATGTGCCTTGAAAGAAATCCTACAAATGGGCTATGATCTACTCAAAGATATGTTGCTCAAAACCATATTTAATGCAATATGAATTCTAGTTCAGTTATGTGGACTTGAAAATGCTCATGGATCAAATAAGATAGATATGGAATTAGCAAATGTTGGTTGTTATATGAGTGTGTTGTTCTTTTTCAACATTGTTTTAGGCTTGTCCTTGTCAGCTACTTATTTTTCTGTTGTTGGTTCTTATGGAGCAACAAAAATGGATTCTTTTTCTCTTATTGTTGGTTCTTGTGTGGCAACAACAAGGTATTCTATTGTTCTTACTGTCGGTTCTTGTGTGGCTGCATCAAAGATTTATATTGTTCATTCTTATAGAGAAATAATAGGTAAGCTTGTAATCCTTTTCAGGCATGGATATTGGAGTGGATTTGAACAAGAATGGTGAAGGAATTTTATGGGATGCAAAGGTGATGGCTCTCTCCCACCAAACTGAATTTTTTTCCCATCCTTGAGAAATGTCAAAAGATAAGGTAGTATGACAAAGAGCTAATTTTTTTTCCAAAAACAAATCCATAGCATGTAATGAATTTAGATTAAACAAAAGAATAAGAAGCATACCTACACCTACCTAAGAAGTCCATGATCTTTGCAACAAGTGTATGATATTCTGAGATGGTCCAAAATGATGTAAAATTCTACGAGAAAGAGCAGTGTGGAGCTTGGAACCTTGGAGCACAGTGTGAGTTGTAAATTGAGATTTGGAGCAACCTTCTTGTGAAGCAACGAAACTTGGAGATCTTTATTCAAGGGGCAACTGAATATTGTAAATGAAATTTTATTTTTATTTGCAAACCTTGTACGCCAACAAGATATTTTTCAAGCATTCCAAGGTCTTATGGTGCTTGAGATAGGTTTTCACCATAAAATTTAGTAAGGAAGAGAATAGGATAACAAGGTGACTCAAAATTGTAAGCAGGAAGTAGGAAGCAATGAGGTTGAAGTTGTCACTTAATAGTAGTGGTTATCCAAAATATGTTATAAGGAAAATATCAAGCTTCAAGGGAAACCACATAACCTAAGGAACTTCATGAACTCCAAGATGCAATTATTTTGAACCAAGAAGAAGGAAATGCATGGGCATACCATGGTACTAATGAATGAGAAGGATGAATAGTAGACATCATGAAAGGATTTATCTACAACAAGAGTATTGGCACTGTGACAATGGAACTTGATTTTTTTTTGAACACCGATATTCATTTTCTTCTTCAAATCAATTATTCATTTATCTCATTCTCGATCCATATACAAAAAGTTTTATTGTTGTTGTCTTTTGTTGGGACATTGTTGGGCCAAGATCCTAGGAACTTGATCTTGAAATCACACGAAATGAAAGGACTCAACATCTCATGGTCTTGAATCTTATTTTGTGGTTTTTTAGATGTCCTTCCCCTCTGGCATGGAATTTTGTCTTCAAGAATCACTTGGGCATGGTTTGAATTTATTAATATTCTCGGGACCTACAAAAAAATAGCACTCACCTACAATAAATCATGATGTCATGGAGGAAGAAAGGTTCATAGTCTCTCTTTGTAAAACTCTTTCATATTGTAACGCTTTGATACCATTCTGTAACGCTCCCCCGACCGCCATCCAACCCCGGTGGCCAGGCAGATGCTACTTCATAGAACAACATCATTTTATGATTAATTAATAACATGCATTTAAAACAGGTTAAACACATTTAAACTCAGAGTCAACACAAAAATACTGCTGACATAAATAATCCATGGAATTAACATTCATTCATATGCACAAAAGAATACATGATAAATATAAATACAAAGACATGCAACACATAATCAAAACATCGTCTGGTACTTATATTTGAAATGATGATAATTCCACCAACCACGTGCATGCCTTCCATGAACCTCCCAGCCTTAGACTATGCTGTTCATCAAGCTCAGCAGTGGGTCACCCCCGAGCTGGGACTAAGCTCCACCCCAAGGCAAGGAATCCTAGGCTAGGCTGAGGTTATAGGGAAAACAAAACAGAATGACTGGAAGGATTCTTCCCAGGATGCCATCTTACGCCAACTACTCCCGGACTCTCATTCCCCACATGCCTGTTTCGCCCGGGATTATACACTTTCACAAGCACAGTCCATCGGTGCTACACCTCCCTCTCTGGGTCTCGACAACAAGATGGATCAGGAAGTCTCAGAGCCCGAAGTTGGTGCTGGACATTCTCTGGAAGAAACCACTTCCCAACAAACTCTCTCACATGGAGAGAGTTGTTCATAGGCCTGACAACCTGCCTCTTCCAACAACAATCACCTCCCTCACCTGGAGAGAGGTTACACACAGGCTAAGCACGAACTCACACTGGCCAGTAAGCCACGCGCAGTCCAGCACTGTGTGGCCACAACAACCAACTGGGTACACAGTCGCGAGCTTCCCAAACAGGTGACAGTCACATACTTCAACCCAACCATCTCAACAATCATGGAATAGACTCACGGTTATGGTTTTCTCAGGGACGCGTGACCAACAATCCATGCAGGGGTCGAAAGAGGATTTTCAACTTTCAGGGATGCACGAGGGTATTCTTGTAGAGGTCAGACCATTCACATTCAGATGGTCGGGTAGAATGGAGGAGGAACCCCCAACATGACTCATCTCAGCCATTTTATTTTCATGCACATGGGTTGACACTTGTCACCCATGCAACTGCATGCGTTCCTTCCATTTGGAAGTTGCTTGTCCTTCCAAAAGAACTTAGGATAAAACATATTATTCACATGTCTTTTGGAATAATATTAAAATATTATTCCCTAAGGACTTAAGCCCCTAGGCTCAACACTTAGTCCCTTTTCCCACCTTCCAGCCCCTAATCCCTTGCCCACTCTATGGAAGCTTAGTCCCCCATCACTCATTCATCGTGGTCAGTCTGCACGTGGCGATGTTTATATTTTTATTAATGTTCTGCATAGATACATGTACAAAATCAGGCTCTTGGCCTTCAACACTTAGGCTCTCTGGCCTAATAATCACATAATCCCACCAGCTTATATTAACTTATCTCACCAACCTATAAAAAACATAATTACAATTCATTTCATAAACATGATTTACAACAAGGCTCAACCTTGGGGACATTACAATCCCCCTCCATTTTTTTTGCACTGTCCTCGGTGCAAATTTCACACAGCATCAACAAGATTTCCAAAATCTTCATGCGGGTATTACGCCTGTATAGAGTCCTCATGCTCCTATGTCACGTCCTCAGAACCATACCAGGTCCATTGGACCTTTACAAGCTTAATAGCTCGATTCCGGAGCTGTTTTATTTTCCTGTCCAATATGCGCACATGATGCACTTGCATGACACCTTCTGGTTCCACATGAATCATATTCCAATCGATTACATGATTAACATCAGGTATATATATTTCTTAGGTAATGAAATATGAGACACCTTAGGTATAGTCATGGATGCGATAATGCAAGCATATATGCAATGTATTTATATGTATATACAAACAAATTTAATAACATTAAAACTATATACAACATACAACATACACAACATACAATAAATAGAGAATTGTACTTATCTTTTGAGTGAGAATACCTTCCACCCCGGAGTAGGGCTATGACTCCATCGGGGCAATGGCTTCCCAAGATAGCCATGGTCCACAATCTTTATCCACATGGTCTAGGCCAAGGTACCAGACCTCAGCAACACTCCAACCATTCAAACCTCGACAGTACTCCAACCAACGGTCTCTCATTCCCCACATGCTTGTCCCACCCAGGAGTATACACCTTCACAAGCACAGTCCATCAATGCTACACCTCCCTTTCCTTGGGCTTCAACAATAGGCCAGACCGGAAGTCTTAGAGCACCGTGGCTCTAGGAGTTCCAACTGCCTTCTAAGGTTTCCAAGCAACATCTTCCCGAGATACTCTTTGTAGCCAACATTTAACTTTTATCAACATCATCTCATCTGCATCAACCACATGCAGTTATCCTGAGAGAACATAAAGGAATTCATTTAGGAATTCCAATTAGTTCGAAAGGAAATTCAACTTTTATTCCCAAAACATGACATTCTATTTCATGATTCATCTTGGCTGCTTCCACATTATGAATGCAACCATCCTTGTGATTTTCCATAGGCATCAAACTGCATACAATTTTCCTGCAAGACTTCATCTTGCATACTGCTAACAAATTGTCAGTATTTTCTGTACATCATAATTCAACATGTACAACATCTTATGCAATAATCTTAGAATTTCCTGCACCTAGCAATTCAATCACAATTACCAAACAACTTGACCAAATAGAATGACTCGTCATTCTATGCATATGCATGTTCATAATTAACAACAATTAGTTCATTATTTCAATTTTCTAAACATAAAATTCTATGTAGTCTTTATTCCTGTGACTACCTGGCTTGTAATTTTCCTGTTGCAATGTTTAATAGTTCCTGAAATGTTCTCAACTTCAGGGGTTAGCAACATTTCAACCATTAGTATAATTATTTCCATGCAATAATATATATGCATGTACTTACAAAAAATATTCAACCATTTCATTTAGTATACAATTCTATCACTCATTATGCATGAGTGCAATTCTCAATGCATTCTTATTCAATGCACCTTGCATTGAATTACATAATGCTCTCTATCTCAATCATGTATCTCACCATCCATGAGTTGGAATCCTGGCCAATGCATTGCCACATTCTCCATACCTTGTCATATTCAACTAGGTCCTAGTCTCATACACGACTAGCTTACTGGAATTTATTCCTACAACCAGTTTTTATCTTTAATTCTTTGTTTATCACCCCATAACCAAATTAACATGACATTCTACTATGTCAATGTGTGCATTCATAAGCTAAAAATATATGAATTAATACAGGCCTACAACCTTTACCACATCTAGTGGTATGCATTCAATCATATAATCATATGATTTTTTAACATATCTCCGGCTGAGGAAATTCTTACCAAAATTTCCTTTCAACAATTATGGAAAAAGAGTGATAAAAACTCATACCTGCATGGCTGCCATTAAAAATTATACTACCTGAATATCTGATAGTAGTAGAAGATTTCATGCTTCTTTTATGAAACTTATAACCAACACTTCAGCTCTGACGCATACCTCCGACCCTTGGGCCAAGATCCGCACAGGATCATTCTAAATTCTCCTCGAGCCGAAGCGGCTCCTTTGATTCCCTGTTGGAACCTCCAATGAATCCGATCCACAGGTCCTTCACAAAAATCCTCCCTGTGCAACTTGATGCCAGGCACGAGCCTCACATTTCCATGTGACCATGACCTTACCTTAGCACAAGTGCCTCTCACAACTCGTGATTTCATGAGTCGAAGACCCTCGACTCCTCTTTCTCTAGACACCAATACCCGAGATGTGATATGGTTATGGCTCCTCCTTGTTAGTGCCTTCCACACATAACCACCGACTAGGGCTAAGTGATAGCACTACTCGCAACTCGCGACTTCATGAGTTGGAGTGTTGAGCCCTCATGCTCCTACTTTGCGAATCCATGAGACACGAAAGTCAGCGATGAGTTGACTCCTTTCCAGGCGACGTTTGTCCAACACCTGTCACCCGCTTCCCCTTTCTCTGGGCACTTATTGTTACACCACCTTTTAACCACGTGGTCCCCACCTAACGAATGTGCCACATGTTCTACAAGCCCTCGGTGCTCGGCACTTTGTGACCTCGCAGTCAAAAAGAATTTCTTTTAACCCTTGAACACCCGATACACGATACCATGTGGAGGTTCTGATCCAACGGTTCTCTAGTGGCTTAGATCCAACGGTTTGGATCTCCTTCCCTTCTCCTTGCAACTCGGGACTTTGTGGAACCAAGAATTTGGTCTGCCCTCTGAACTCACGAACCCCAAATTCACGATTTCTTGAATGAGATCAACGACTGTCGTTGACCCAGATCTGATGGTCGCTATCCTTTCTAAGCTTCAGAGTATCATAAGATACTTGGATTTAATCCCCTCACTGCTCTGCAAGATCCAATGACTCTCGCAACTTTGGTACTTCCTCCATGAAGTGTCTCCACCGTCCATATGGATCATCTCCTTTGCGACCTCCCAGAGGTTAAACTCCATGCGCCTTCCTCCAGATCCGATGACTATCGGTTCTTTGCACTAGATCTGATGACCCAAATCTCTTCCTCTCTAGATGATCTAATGACAACTATGCTCCCTCCTGAGATTTAGAACTTATTCCTTCCCCTTGGAATATTTTCCAAAGTTTCAAAGGCCTCGACCTTCGCTTCCCCTGTGAGCTCAATTCCTTTGAATCTCGCCTTTGTTCTAGGAACACTGTCCCTCCTGAGATTTGTCAACTGTGAAACCTCGAAGGGTTTCTCGACCTCCTGCTTCTCTTTATTGTTACTCTGTTCATAATAAAACTATCCTTCCTGAGCTTCGAAACTTGAACCTCTAAGGGATTCAACCCTTTCTTTCTCCTTCAAATGGAGATTGGTTCCCTCTGGAAACTTCTTTCTCAAGCACACTTTGCTGAGCCTACAGGGTGTTCAGTAACCATGTGAGTGTCTTCCTGTGACACTTCTCCTATCTCAGAACTCGAAAGAGTTCCTTCTATGAACACTTGCACCAACTCGATGCCCTTCCTGGAAAATTTATCCAGAATCCTCAGTGACTTTGTATTCTCACTGAAGTCAAAATAGAGTTCTCCTCAATGCATCCTGTGCATTTGCTCAATGCCCTATTGGCAGAGTCTCACAGAATTCTCAGAAATTCTGTCTTCCTTCTCGACACTTCTCCTTCCTCTAATCTCATAATAGAGTTCTTGTGTGCACTCTATGCACTTTCTCAATGCCCTCCTGGCAGAGCTTCTACAGAACTCTCAGTGATTTTGTTTTCTCGGTGCTTTCCTCTACATAGTCTTACCTCCAAGGATTCCTACTGTCCGTTCAGGTTCTCAATGACTTATTTCCAAATATGTTGGTGTCAATTCTTCTGGACTTGACTTCCTCCCTAACTTGAAGGATTTCGAATATTTCAAAGGCTTCGATGGTGTTTTCCAAAAGACTTTATGGTGCCCTCCTAGCACCCTCTACGCTCATCTCCTAGAGTCTTTCGAACTTAAAATAAGTTCCCTCTATAAGCACTCCTTGCGTTGGATATGCACACTCTACATACAAAAGTTCTATGCTATCTCTTATGAGATTCGTTTTCTGAACTAGAAGCATTATGCGTCTCCTCCATTTCTTTTCACTTTGTGGCAATTCAAATCAGTTCTGGCACTTGTCAACCTTCTGCAATACAAATGCACAGACAACTAGAATTTTTCAGGACTTCGTTTCTTGACAATTCCTTCATCATTCATAAACAATCCAATTTAAGAAAATGTTTCAATTTCATGAATTTTTCGAGCTCTGCTCGGCTCTGCAATTTTCGGGACTTCGGGTTTCAGGGTTTTGGTCCACGAGGATCCATTAGTTAAATCCTCGACGGTTCTTTTGTCTTTGAAAATTTTGGGACTTCGGCACTTCAGTTTTCAGGTCTTCGGTACCCAAGAGTTCACGATGCAGTGAATCCCAACTTCTTGTCACTACAATCCTCGAATTCCAAAAATTCTATTTCCTTTACCCTCCGGGTCCATAGAGCACAACTGTCTCCCACATCCACAGTGGCAAGTGGCACACTCAGGAGGGTCCACGTCACCTTCGGTGATGTCATCGGGTCCCACCACTCTCTCTTTTCTTCTTGACCCACTGGCACATGGTGCACACCCATGTGTCCACATCCATTCCAAGGAAATCCAATGGTTAGACTTATCTCAGATCTATGACGCAGATCTTTTCAGCATTTCGGTCATCGGGAGTTCGTGCATCCACACATCTCAAACTTCCATTTACCGAAATTATGAAATTTCTGTCTACTCTTCCACTTGATCCAACAGTCAATTTCCTCTCTTACGATCTACGGTGTAGATTGTTTCGGGATTTTGGGTCGGTTCTTCTGTCTTCGAATATTTTCGGACTTTGGGTTTTCGGGTTTTTAGTAACCAGGGTTTCGCGACTTGCGACAATGAGGGATCTTGCCCTTTAGTTTCTCGAATGATGAAATGCCGACTGATAGCCATGTGTCACTCTGATAGATGGTCCTCACGATTTCAAGATGTCGCGTACCACAATTTCCACACTCCTGTGAAACTCCAAAGGTTTTTAAACCTTGTGCATGTTCTCCAGATCTGACAGTCGTGAGGGTTCTCCTTTCTTCCTGAACAGATCCTAAGGCTCCAACACTTCTGGTGTGGAGTCCTCTCTCTCCCTGTGGCCATATAACACACCGGCTGTAGTTTTAGAACATCGCTACACCTCCTGAGCGTGGTAACATGGTCAAGTAACTCCTTGACACTCAGGAGAATTCAAAGGTTTGAAATTGGTCCTCCAGACACAATTTCTCCTCAAACCCTCAGTCCAAAAACCACTCAACTGGCCCATCTAGGCTTAGCATCGAAACCTTGGCTCTAATACCATTTTGTAACACTCTTTCATACTGTAACACTCTGATACCATTCTATAATGCTCCCTCGATCGTCATCCAACCTCGATGGCCGTGCAGATGCTACTTCACGGAACAACATCATTTTATGCTTAATTAATAACATGCATTTAAAACAGGTTAAACACATTTAAACTCAGAGTCAACACAAAATTATTGCTGACATAAATAATCCATGGAATTAACATTCATTCATATGCACAACATAATACATGATAAATATAAATACACAGACATGCAACACATAATCAAAACATCGTTTGGTACTTATCTTTGAAATGGTGGTAATTCCACCAACCACGTGCATGCCTTCCACGAACCTCCTAGCCTTATACCACACTGCTCGTCAAGCTCAGCAGTGGGTCACCCCCGAGCTAGGATTAAGCTCCACCCCAAGACAAGGAATCCTAGGCTAGGCTGAGGTTACAGGGAAAACAACACAGAATGACTAGAAGGATTCTTCCCAGGATGCCATCTTACGCCCACTACTCCTGGACTCTGATTCCCCACATGCATGTTCCGCTCGGGAGTATACACCTTCACAAGCACAGTCCATCAGTGCTACACCTCCCTCTCCGTGTCTCGACAACAGGCTGGATCAGAAAGTCTCAGAGCCCGAAGTTGGTGTTGGACACTCTCTGGAAGAAACCACTTCCCAACAAACTCTCTCACATGGAGAGAGTTGTTCACAGGCCTGACAACCTGCCTCTTCCAACAAAAATCACCTCACTCACCTGGAGAGAGGTTACACATAGGCTAAGCATGAACTCACACTGGCCAGTAAGCCACGCACAGTCCAGCACTACGTGGCCACAACAACCAACTGGTTATATAGTTGCGGGCTTCCCAAATAGGTGACAGTCACATACTTCAACCCAACCAACTCAGCAATCACGAAATAGACTCACGGTTATGGTTTTCTTAGGGACGCGTGACCAACAATCAACGCAGGGGTCGACACAGGATTTTCATCTTTCAAGAATGCACCAAGGTATTCTTGTAGAGGTCAGATCGTTCACGTTCAGACGGTCGGGTAGAATGGAGGAGGAACCCCCAACACAGCTCATCTCAACCATTTTATTTGCATGCACCTGGGTTGACACTTGTCACCCATGCAACTGCATGCGTTCCTTCCATTTGGAAGTTGCTTTTCATTCCAAAAGAACTTAGGATAAAACATATTATTCACATGTCTTTTGGAACAATATTAAAATATTATTCCTTAAGGACTTAAGCCCCTAGGCTCAACACTTAGTCCCTTTTCCCACCTTCCAGCCGCTAATCCCTTTCCCACTCTGTGGAAGCTTAGTCCCCCATCACTCATTCATCGTGGTCAGTCTACACACGGTGGTGTTTATATTTTTATTAATGTTCTGCATAGATAGATGTACAAAATCAGGCTCTTGGCCTTCAACACTTAGGCTCTCTGGCCTAATAATCACATAAGCCCACCATCTTATATTAACTTAGCTCACCAGCCTATAAAAAACATAATTACAATTCATTTCATAAACATGATTTACAACAGGGCTTAGCCTTGGGAACATCACACTTTTCATCCAAGAAATATGAAAAAAAATTACAAATAGTTTTTATAAAACAAATCAAGGAAAGGTAAACAAAGAAAAAATCACTTTTTACCTGTTGAGGAGTGGTGGCCAACCTTAACTACCCGATGGTATTTTGGTGATAACTTCTTCATTTGATGTTCAATTTGAGTGATTCAAAAGCCAAATGAAGGTAGATTCATAGGCATATCTCCAATGTAAATGGGTTTTTAAAATGTTACATCTTTGGTTTTGATCTGAATAGCCACGGTTTTGTCAATAGACTGTCAACGTTTTGGATCCAAATCAGGATTCATCTTTAGGAAAATGAACCTGGGTTAAGAAGATGGGAAGAGATGGTATAAATACTGGAAGTGTGGGAAAGATTTAGGTGTCGACTAGGTTTTTTTTTTTTGTAGAATTATTTAATAAATTAAATTATTTGTTAAGATTGTTAGGGTTTCTTATTTGTTTATTTAAGGTTTATAATAATTTATTATTAATTTAAGGTTTTTAATCTTTATTTATGTTCTAGGGTTTAGTTAATAGGTATTAAGTGAATTATTTAAGTTATTTTAGGGTTAATGTATATTCTAACTAATCTAAGGTCGAGGTATAAACTAAATATTTAATAGAATTAATTGTTTGTTAGAGTTAATATTAGGGTTTCTTAATTTAGTTGTTTTGGTTATAAGGTATATAATGAGTTATTATTAATTTAATGTTGTTTATGTCTTCATTTTAATTACTATGTTCTAGGGTTTAATTATAGATATTAAGTAATTATTAAGTTATTATGGTTTTCCCTTATGTTATTCTATATTCTAAATGTTTATTAATTCAAGGTTAATTTTAGATATTAATAAATTATGTTCATAATAGGGTTAAGTTATTTAAGAGGTCATTAAGTTGTCTTAGATTTTTAATATTGATATTAATGTTAAAAATATGATTAGGAGGGGTTTTAATGAATAAATTAATTTATAATAATGTATAAAAATTACCAACGATTATTGTTGTTTTTTATGGATCAAGGGGAGCCAACTTTTGCTTAGTTCTAACCCACTATCTCTGTTTAGATTACTAGGATGTTTTCGGATTTCAATAGCTTCTCTAATACGACGTTTGAAGAGGTGATTTTCTTTGGCGAGGATTTTGGTGTATTCTAGGCGAACATGGTGTCTCGTTTTAAGGGAGTGTTCAACTAGGGAAGAGGTGCAGATGCATTCATTCTTAGTGTCATATCCATGCTCTTTTATCCTAACTTGGAAGGAGCGACCAGTTTCACCGATGTAGCATTTATCACATGAGCACTCTATTTTGTAGATTCCTTTGCCATTGTGAGGGTCAAGTTTGTCTTTGATGGATCTCATACTCTATTTGATGGTTTAAAGTGGTTTGAAGGAGGTCTTAATCTCTTTCCTACTGAGGACTCTAGAAATCCTGTTGGTCACTCCTTGGATCACTTCTATTAGGGTTCTGGTCTTTAGGGGCATTGGGATTATTGCGGGTTTTTTCTAGGGCTTTGTTTATTGCATTCTTAATGTCTTTTTGTTTATAACCTATGTTCTTAAAATTCTTGGTAAGGTGATATGTTTCTTTATCTATGTGTGTTTCATCATAGATTCTTATGGCTCTAGTAGCTAAATTTTTTAGGACACCTAGTTTCTTCTTGGGGTGGTGATGGGAATTTGTGTGGAGATAGTTCTCAGTGCACGTCTTATTTTTATACACAACATGTCCAAGATCCCCATTAATTTTCCTTTTGATAAGAATGTCTAGAAAGGGGATGCTATCATTCTCTTTGCGTTCCATGGTGAATTTTATTTCTTCGGATATGCTATTTAGGTGTAGAAAGAATTTCTGTAATTCAACTTTCCCATGGGGCCAGAGAACATTTGTATCATAAACATATATTTTCCACCTCGAAGGTTTTAGGGGAAAGGAGTCCAGGGATCTCTTTTCAAAATTCTCCATGAAAAGGTTGGCAACAATGGGGGACAGTGGGGAGCCCATTGCTATGCCGCTAGTTTGTTCATAGAACTCTCCTTGGTAACTAAAGAAAGTGGAGCATAAGAAGACCTCGACTATGTTATCTATTTCAAGATCGGTGACCTCTTTGACAATTTGGATAACTTCATCTAAGGGGATTTTAGTGAAAAGGGAGACTACATCAAAGCTTATGAGGGTGTCTTGAGGCCTTACCTTTTCATTTTTGATGATATTAATAAAATCATTGGATTCTTTAATGAAAGAGTTAGTGTGGCCTACTAGAGGGCTAAGGATCTTAGCTACGTAGTTTTCTAGCTCATAGGTTGGTGAGCCTATGGAATTCACTATGGGTTTAAGAGGGATGTCTTCTTTGTGAATTTTCGGTAGACCGTAGATCCTTGGGGTGATCTCGTTGTTGGGGGTTAGGCATTTTTTGGTTCTCTCATCTAGGTTGGAACTGCTGATGGCTTTCTTTACTTGCCTTATAATTTTCTTAATGGGATTTCAATCTAGTTTCCTATATCTACCACTCTTGGTTAGGTGTTCCTTAATTTTCTTGTTGTAGTCATTCATGTTCATAAAAATAGTAGCGCCTCCTTTGTCCACCTTGAGAATCACCAATTTTTCATCATTTCTTAGGTTCTTTAGGGTTGCATGTTCCTCTTTACTCATATTACTTTTTGGAGGTTTGGATTTGTGTAGGATGATTGAGAAATCTTGTCTTATTAACTCTTTGTCTTCGTCACTGAGATTCTGTATGCCGTCCTCTGGGCAGCAAATAATATTATCCGTGGGGATGGAGGTCGGTGAGACAAAGAATTTTAATCCTCTTCCAAATATGACCAGTTCGGTTTTGTTTAGCACACACATAGATAAGTTTACGACGTTCTTTGCGTTGGTGTCCGGGTCTTCTTAGTAACAACTTGCATGATAGAGTTGTTTTTGAATTCCCGCATAAACCAACAATCATTATTTTGAGTATAACATTTTTGTTTCATGATGGATTGACTTGATTCCAAATTGAGATGAAAGTATATTAATGTAGGTATCTTCAATAGAAATAAGTTTTATATATATGAATAATTTATGAGTCAAATATACCAATGAACACTTGAGAAAACAAAGTTTTAGGACTACAGATTTAGGATAGGCAATTAATATTTTGGCATATTGTTCTCATATGATATCAAAATTGAGTGATTCAAATTTCGTTGTAAACTATATTCAGAGGAGAATACATCATAGAAACAGGTTTGAAATATCTATCCATTTATGCAACCAAAAGTTGATTGTCCCAACTCTGTCCCTAAGTTGCCTATTCTACATCTAGTCAATGTTTTGGTCATAAATTTTCTATTTGAGATTCAAATCAGGTTGAAAAAATGATTTTAAGGGATATTTTGGACAAAAATAGGTTTTAAAAATATTCCCAAAAGGTCTCAAAAAACATGGTTGTCCCGATTATGTTTCAAATGCGGTCATTTAGCCAAAATGTTATAAGAGAATGATCAAAAAGAAATTTATCTTATATGATTATCTGAATAGGTGTAAATTCGTGTATGAATATAATTTTCAATATCATACATCGTCATACCAAAATTTCAAGTATCCAATGCCTATTTTGTGTGATATGCCCACACAATATCTGGGGAAAATTGTA
Organism: Picea engelmannii; assembly: GCA_009831015.1. Lineage (NCBI taxonomy): Eukaryota > Viridiplantae > Streptophyta > Pinopsida > Pinales > Pinaceae > Picea > Picea engelmannii. The sequence goes on from ML781267.1 coordinate 248,469, forward strand.
AAAACAACACCTAAATCAAGAATGAGAGAAAAATCAAACATTTAGTCAACATGTGACATGAGACTAATGGGATCCAGGCATAACCAACATGCAAGTCCACAAAGTTCCCCATTACCTAAAATACAAGATCAGTATAGTGATATCCTGACATTGTTGATATTGAGAGGGGGGGTGAATTAGTACAATTATAATTTAGAACCTTTTAAAAACTTTAAATTTTCAATCAAATAAATGCATCCCAATATACAACAAAGAGAAGAAGAAAAAATACACAGTGCAAAATATATTTATGCAGAAATACAAATGGAAGAAAACCCTAGAATGCTTTTATTATATAATAACAAGCTTACATTAATAGGAAGCTATGACTTCCAAGATTCTCCATCTCCAACTGGAAGGAAAAACCAACCCCCTGATTTACAGGCACCAACCTGAAGGAAGCTACAAATCCCTAGATTCTCCAATTCCAATTGGAAGGAGGCTCCAACCCCCTTTCCTTTCCCCTTCCTTCCACCCTCAACTATGTATATAAAAGAATAAACATGTCACTATCATTGTCATTGTCTTTGTCACTATCATTAATACATCATCATCAAACTAGGTCCACATAGAGATCCTCTATCCACATGGGTCCACATGTAAAACCCAACAACCACATAAAAACTTGTGCCAAGATCTCCAAGGATACACCTCAAATCATGTGCCAAAATCTCTAAAATATGAGCCTCACACACTGGGTCCACATATAGATCCTAGGTCCACATGGGTCCACATATAAACCCCAACAACCTCACAACAACATCATGACAACATCACAACTTCATAACATAGAATGTGACAACATCACAACCTTACGACAACATCACAACCTTATAGCATATCTTCATAATAAGAAAGACCTTAAGAGAATCCCTTAGACTTCTATTGCACATTGAAAGACACCCCAAACACCTTGTGTGCAACTCATACTTGATCTCTCTCTTGTTTTCTCAAAAAATGTGAAATTATATCACGTATTTATATTAATCTTGTCCCCAAATATTAGTTGAGATGGCCTCAATTTTCTGGATGGGTTATTAGAGAGAATTGCATATACTGTTGGAAAGGTCACATAATAATATTTCCAACCATGTAATTTGTGCTTCCATTTTAGTTATTATGTAGGGTAAAAATGACCTCAAAGATAGGGTATCTAAATTGACCACAAATAATACTTTCAACAATCTCCATCTTGCAATCTTGATCTTGGACATATGTAGGATTCTTCACTTGACTGTAGGGGATTCTTGAACATAACTCAGTGGCTTCTTATGGGCTTCTTCAAATCGTCTTCATGTGAGGGCCATTCTTAAAGATACATCATAAGGGGACCACTTTGGAGAATCCTTCAAGTAAACCAATAGGTTTCTTTATGTTGATCACCAATGACTAAATTTGACATCAATGACAACACCATTCAATGATCTCCCCCTTTTTCATTGATGGAAACACTCATACTCCCCCTGTAATCATGCTCCTGATATTTCTATCCCCCTTTGACATCAATGGAAAAGGGTAGCTCTTCTATTTGGGGTTACTCCCCTTGAACTCATGGCACTCAATAGTATTTCACCTTCCTTTTCAGTCTTCTTATCCTTTCCTTCCTTGTTATATTCCTTCGAGCTCTTTTGTGTGACTTCAATCCTCTTTCTCTCCTCTTTGTCTAGGATGTATGTGTTATTTAGTATTCTTGTTGTTGTTGCAACCAATCTTCCCGAGTCTTCTTCATTGATTTCACATCTTCAGGAATGAAATTTAATATTGTATCCCCGATCACATAGTTTATTGACACTAAGGAGATTATTCTTCACATATTCAACTAGTAAGACATTTGCTTCTTTTACATTTTCACTTCCAAGGATCACTACACCTTTTGCAAATATTTTGACAGAGAAGTCATTCCAAATGAAACACTGCCACTTTTTCCTTTCTTTAAGATGATGAATTTGTTTTGGTCCCCAGTCATGTGTGTTGAGAACCCACTTTCTATGTACCATTCGTCTTATTTATTTTTAGCAAGAAGTGCTATTAGAAAATATTCCTTTTTTGGATTCTTTTTCCTTTCCCCATACTATAGTTGGTTTTATGATAGGCACATCTTCTTTCATATTTCTGAAATCTTGAGCTTTGTGACCAAGATTATTGCATTTGTAGCATACAATGTTCCGATCCATCAATGGATCAAATGGATTGTAGTTTCTGTTGACAAATCCATGAGCATTTCCATATCTACTATTTACATAATTGTCCTTTGGATATCAATAATCATTTTTGTTTCTCATATAATTGTTTCTTGCATTGATTTTATAGTGAATAACTTTGATTCCAAATTTTTTGCAAGCATAAAAATGACCAAGAAAAATAATCTCATACTTGGTAGAAAAGGGTCTTCTTGGTGTCTCAACCTTTTTGAATTTTGATCTTCTATCACATCTAGAGGTGTCATGTTCCTACTGTTCTTCAACTTTCTTTTGTTTACGGATTCCACTTCTTAAGGAATTTTCATAGTTTCTATAATTTCCTTCATCTTCCTGTCTGGTTTATCTGTGTATGTTGTCTTGAAATTGTTTTCATATCCAAGTCCTTTCTTATCGGTAGGTGATCTCTATTTTTTAATAATTTCATCTAAATTTTCAATACTTCATTCAAATTTCTTGTAGTAATTCAACTTTTCAATTGACAACATCATATCTTTTCTTGTGTGTTTTAATTTCTCATAATATTTAGTTTTCTTGGATTTATATAACTACTCCTTCAAGTTGTCAATTATCTTTTCAAGCTCATCATTCTCTTCTTCACAATTTTTCAATTCATTTTTTAACTCTCTATTTTTGTTTCCGAGCTTGATTTTTTCTTCTTCAGCATGCTTCAATTTTTCAATATTTTCTTCATCTTCCTGTTCACTTTTTGTTATGTCTTTGCTTCTCCAGGAAGATTCTACATTTGTTTCTTTTGTCTCTACATAAGACTCTTCTTCAGAATTGATTTCATCTATTTCAGAATTTTGTTATGAGGAAAATCTCTCTATGGCTAGGGGTAAACCACAACAGACGGAAATGACTGCAGAAATCAACTCTAATCTCAAGTATGCTATATAAACAAATATGCTGGCAAGACAAGATAAAAGGGATACCTTGTCTAGACGTTTGATGAAGTCCACTATTGAGCACTTTACCCAAATAAATATACCTGCAACTAGTCCTCAACAACCAAGCAATGCAAGCATATGGTGATAATAGATAATTTTATCACATTCAATAGCATAATCCATCAATATTCATAACATATATGCCCATGGAATAACAATTCAAATATTCAAAAGATATTAATTGTATGAGAAAATAGTATTTCTATTAAGATGTAATCAACATAAGTGAATGAGTTACAAACTTCAGTTTCAGCATGGTTCAGAACCAATAAACCAAGTTCCTTCCAGCTAGGCCTCCACCACTTCAATCCTCCACTAAAGGTAGGCTCATATAAGAGAGATAATGAGGTTCTCAATCAATAAGGGAAGAGCTTGGGGGATGAACAATGTTTTCAGACATAAAGGACAAAGGGATGTAGACTCAATGTGAAGTGAATAATTTCTCCAGAGTAACTTTGCTCTCAAAGTTGAATTCTTTCTCCTCTTTTCCATAGCTCAGTTTTGGACCATTTATAGCCTTCAATTTTAATTGAAGGGTCAAGTTAGAATGTTTCCAGTATATGGAAGGCAAGGGATCATTGATCTCGTGACGTGACATGGAAACCCGACACCATTTTTTTAATTTTGGGTACAAATCCCGATGTACCTAGGCTGTAGTGGTGCAACATGCATATACACATGTTGTAATATAGGCAGGGCATGTATATGTGGAAAAATGCTGTTTTTATCTCTGGGATTTTCAAAATGGGACTTCAAGTCTGCATAGGGAAAATGGAAAAAGGCCCTCTGTGCAAGATTGCATGAGGTGAGGAAAATCTTGCTATAACAGATGACCCCTAATGTGTGAGGTCAGAGAAGTATCTGCGATGGCCTAAATACATTATAAAAACACAGAAGTAGAGTAATGGGGACCTAGCTGGAAGAACTAGTTGCTCATTGCAATCTGTACTCACTTTGCATACATGGCTGCCAATTTGAATTACACTGCAGATCCATTTGAAAATATACCAAACAACTATCCATGGCCATGAATAGGAAATACAAAGGTGGCTACATGCCCAAGGCTGTCATAGTCATGAACAAGGCCCAGTAAAACTAGTCTCAAAACCAATCTGAAAATATATGTACACAATTGAGTACAATCTGATCTCCCATGATCACTGAAGTCATATAGGTACTGGTCCAATGAAAGGTAGAAATAGTTTAGGAAATATGCGACTATAAACTGATGTATTCAAGTCTTCTACACAATCTACCAAAGGTGCAAGTCTACATTGTGTGAATAAAGGAGTTGAGGTCGAACACAATGAGACTTCAATTGATTACTAGTCATTAAAGTATACCGTTAACAAACATGAGACAACCTATCGATGATGAAAGTAGGTATCAAGGCATTGAGTACATTCTTACAAGTGTGAATAAAGGATTCATGGTCGAACACTTGAAGAATCCATCGATTGGGAGACATTGATGTATTCCCAACTGTCGACGGTGAGAGAACCTGCCACTAATGACTGCAAGACTCTAGGTACTCATAGGACTCTGGGTCTCATCTCCAGAATAGATGAGATGAAGTCGATGGAAGGAGAACCGCTGAAAGGAGATCATTAAGGCATCTTTCATCATTCAACATGAGGTACAAAACATGAGCTTAATGATTTGGAGGAAATCGGACAAAGAACATGTTCACAAACCAACGAACCTGTGCATCTTTCATGTGTGACAGGTGCAAGTGATACACGAAAAAGACCCTTTGAATAACAACCAATGAGGAAAATTGTTGACAAAGGAAAGGAAACCACCAATAAGGCTAATGGCATCCAAGACATTGCACGAATCCCAATGTGTGAATATATGTCTTACTGTTGAACACAAGGGAAACCACCCAGTCAACGACCAATGATGAAATGTTGACTATTGGGTTCAAGGTTACCTACCAATGAGGAAAGTAGGACCATGGTGCACAATAGGACTACAACTTCATGTGATTCTGAGAAAAACTGAGGGTATGGCCAACATGCAAAGTCAAGAGTTTTGAGGAATGCCTGACACAAGTTGATAGACATCCTTTGAAGAAGAGCATGAGACATATGGAAGACTTTGGAAGCATAGACTCAATGATGAAACCATGAGATGTAGGAGGCATCAATAAAACTCTCCATAGTGACTGGAAGAGTAACCAGTCGGGGGAGTAAACTCTATGTAATGAGCTCATCTTCCTAAGGTCATGCTAAACCCAAAATTATGATGACAAGTGGACTCAAATTTTTTTTCCTCTGTTCAAAGGTGACACGAATGCTACCAATATAAGATAATACTCCCTTCTCACCCGTATTTTTTTGTTTTTTCATAGTCAAATGAATGGTATGATACATAGAAGGAAACGAGTGTCACAAGTAAGAAAAACTAGTTCTAGTAGTGGAACATACCTATTCTCAATGCAAGGAGGTGCATGCGAGAGATGGACACTCGGGGGAATGTTCCCTCCTGGGTATAGGGTGTCAAGTTGTGAAGGATATAAATAAGGCTTTGCTTGGTTGAGGATGAAAAACTATCGAGGAAAACGATTTATAACACGAAGTGAGAACTGTAAATAGGCTCAATACTGCAAGTAAGGGCATGAGATGAAATCACAACTTAACTCCAAAAAATGTCCTTTTTCATAATCTTAGTCTACTTGGTTTGAAAAAGGGATAAACTTGCACCAAATAAACGTTCGTTCAAATCCAATTTATGAGTGTGAAAGAGACAAGTTCACTTGGGAATATTTTCTCTTTTTGAAGATGAGTCAGAAAAGAGCTTAAATCAAACTCGTTGAGAAGTTTCTAGGTGGCATGTCATGGGGGAGGCCAAGTTTCCCATGTAGGATTTATGTGAAAGGTTAGCATCTTACGAATAGATGACACAAGATTGGGAAAACCCAAATATCTCCAAGTCGAGGAGGGTAAATTTCTAGTGTAGGTTACCTTCTCCATGATATATCGAATAACATATCTTACTTGAAAGGACATAGGAGCAGGCATTGGATACCCCACAAGACCATCCCAGTCAAAGGGAACCTCTCCTGGACTTGGAGGGAGAGTACTCAAGGAGATTAAAACTCTCTCTTGTTCAGAAGGTGCAGTACTAGAAATGATAATGACATGGTTGAAGGACACATCACCCTCCAAAAGGAGAGTTGTATTGACCGAATATTTCACCAATGCAACCACTTCTTCAACCATGGGTTGAATAGGATGTGTGGCAATAAGGCTAGGAGATGCATCACCCTAAAAAATGGGAGTGTAGTCAAGTGATGATTGCATCTGCATGACTGTCATGTAAATCAAGGGAGAAATGAAGTTTGGGGAAACCACAGACCACTCAGAACCTAAAGGCCCCCCAAGTGAGAACCACACTTCTAGTATCCCAACAGTAGTAAGACACAAACGAGTAAGGTGATTTCCTCCTCAAGTCCTGCAAAGGAACTTGGGATTACATCTGACGCGTTTAGGATTCTTAATCATATGAATGCCTCCAACATCATTTACAATGGCTAGCGACATGCTCTTAGCATGACTAGCAGAGGCTAGAGGTTCATCTCCCACATGATGTACAAAGGTAGGAGATGTGATGTCGATATGAATCATGGCGACTAGAGTGATGTCCCCAGCATAAATAGTAGTGGTTGGTTGTTGGTCTACAACGTGACTTTCAGAGTTTTTTGACCAATCTCCAACATGACTAGCAATGGTTGGTGATGGAACTCCAGTATGACTGGTAGTGACTGGACTAGTGGTAGCGGTGATATGTGGAATTTGAGACCAAGGTACTGGTAAAGATTGGTTTTGAGACATTGCAGACTAGGAAGGGTCCTAGTTTACACCCTATCACTATCCGAAGAGGTAGTATCCTCCACCTAATTAATCCATAGAGGTTTGTACATGAATCATCATTGAAGCAGATGTCTGCAAAAAGACAAAAGTATGATAAGGATTATTCAAGTGAGGATATATATTGTCCCCATGTGAAGGGGTTCCGTGAAGAGGGTATGTACCATAAAATGGGTTCCCTTTGTATGAAATACTTGAGGATATATGTGGATCCTCCATGGGAAAAGTGTTCGTAGGAACTGGCATGGCGGATGAAGGATACACGAATGGGGTGTAATAAGTAGAATAACCATCCATTTGAGTACTGGCTCCTGAAAAAACATGGCTAGGACTAGATCTATAAGAGGGGAGGTTCCAACCTCCCATAATGAGAGTTGGTAGAGGGACATGACTCCTATCAAATGAAGATGTAGACGGCGGGGCCGTGGTGCCTCCAGATACAAAACTAGGATTCACATAAGTGGTTCAGGGAGAGGATGGAAAGGGTGAATGCACGTTTGGCATATCAATAGGAAAATGACTAGAGACCCAAGGGATGGACTAAGTATCATAATTATGCATACCATTATGAAAAGACGACAGATTCATCCCCATGAAATGAGTGAACATCACGGGGGAGGGTAGCGGTAAAGGAGGGAGCCACATGAACTCCACTATCCATGATAATTACAACTCAAGGAATGACATAAAATCTCAAAGGTCTACTAATAATCAAAGAGCACACCAAAAAATAATCAAAAGGAAAATATGCACACAAACAGGATAAAGTGGTTGAAAGGGACCTCCCTCTCTAAATTAGGTATGCCTCACCTAATAGGGGTCTAAGACTCCACTGCTAAAGATTAGAGGAAACACAATTAGTTATAAGTGCCCTCATGGGCTTAACAACCAGTCGGTCAGTTCCCCCCAGAGAGGTAATCCTCCATAAAAAGGCTGTGTGTTGTCTAACCCTTATCTGATCCAGGGTACTTGCAGAATAACCTCTGCAAGTAACCTATGTGGTACCTAAGTCAAGGAACTAATAAAACACGGTATAACCGATGCATAGGTGAACAATCGTAAGTTAGGTCCACTTTATGGGTAGGGTAGAAAATCCCGAAACCTTGAAAGAACCAACTCTCACGGAGGTAAGGGAACTATCAAGATCCCCATATACGAATAGATCCCAAAAAATATATCTGACACTAAGAAGGTATCGGGGGGATATCCCTTCAACCAACCTCACACGACCTTCTGCTTAACTCCGATGTAAGCAGAGCCTCCTGATATTACTGATTATACAATCGATTTCTCCACTCCCTTAGTCAGACACATATGTTGATTTAATAGCCTTGGATAAGTCTACTCACAAAATCCTATTCCAAGGCTCTAAATCCTAAGCTAGTTTGTGCACCCTAGAAAATAAAATCGTTACTAATCAATTTTAAATTATAGTGTTACTTTTAATGGATTTGATTACTCAAAAGGTGCGGTCGTGAAACTAGTGATGTTATGACTCAGCAAGTAAAATAAATGAATATGAATACAATGCAAAGTCCTAACTTCAATTTCCAATAAATGATATGCTTTTCAAAAATGCAATTCTCAATTCAGTTCTGCAATTCTAAATAAAATGAAATCTTTCTTTACATGCACTAAGATAAATGATAAAGACTCAAAAGATCAAAATTCCAATAATGTAAAATTCCTAATATTTTTGTATTTTTAATATGAAAATGCAAGGACTGAACAACAACTTGATATAAAGACTCTACTATGTGTAAACAGAGACAAACCAAGTAGGATATCAAGAAGAAAAGCACCCAGCCCAAGATGCAAGGACAATCAAATGAAGAATATGATGAGAAAGGCACCGCCAAAAAATTCAACCAAAGATAGGTTTCCTGTCACTCCACAGATAGTTAACAGTCCCAATAGAGACCCAAGAAGACTCACCAATCATCAAAACCTACCCAGAAACCACCAAACCCAGCGACCGAGCAACAAAGGTTGATGTACACAACTGTTCAAGGGAAAAGCGCGTATGTACGTAGCTTGCAGAAGTACAACATGTGTATGTACGTGAATGTCAAGAACAAACCCGTGTATATGTGTCAAAACACATCCAGGCTAAGAAAATCAGATTCAAAGTGAACAGATACTATCAAACAATCATACGACAATAAATTCAACCTTTTTCACAACCTTTTTCTGTTTCTTTGCTTGCTCCACTGTCCATCTCTTTTGTATCTTGCGCAACTAATGTTTGACCAAAACTAGGATTGTAGTACTTCTTGTGCAATATTCAAACAAAAAACGAAGGGCACAACAGGCTCTGACCACAAGCCTTGACTTTCCCTCGAGTCAAGTACTTGGCTCTTTCACAGCTTCTATGAGTGCATGTTTCTTTCCTTTGTCCTCTTTCTCCACTTTTCTTTCATCTTCTTGCGCGTTCTTCTTTTCTTCCTCTTCAAACAAAGGGCCCAACTCTGGGACCAAATCTAAGGCCCGCTTCTTGACTTCCTAGAAACTCCCAATTTTATCCTGCCACTTTCTGGAAAGGAGTGAGGCTTCAACGAAAAACTACTGAGTCGTATCTATGATGCATCCTTTAGGCTTGGATGTGACTAGAGAGTTCCATTCTGAATTAGCTTTAGCATCTACCCGATGCATCTACATGCACATTGTCTGGACGACATGTCGAAATTCACGCAACTCTTTCTTGGCTATCGATTGCGCCTCAAACATAGCATTTAGGTCATTGTATACCTGCTGGATTTGATTGAATTTCTCTTGTTTCTCCAGCGGATCCATGGTGAACGCAACTTCCTTATTAAGAAACTGTATTCTTGCACGCATGTCCTCTAGAATTTGGTTTCGCCTTGCGATAATTCCCATCCATTCATTAACTTCTCAAAATATCTTTGTGCACTCAGTTGTGCGCTTGTGTAGTGTTTCTTGAGCATTGTTACCTTCCATGAATATTTTCTCCATCTTCTCTTCCAACTTCCGAGGTTGTTTCTCTGCTTCTTGCTGACTCTCCTGCAATTGTACTTCCATATTTTCTACATGAATGGCCAGTTGTGACCATGCTCCCTGGAGTAGCTCGATATGATTCTCAAGTTCTCCTGTGGCACTGGACTCTAGAAGTTGTGGAGCTACTTTCCTTATTTTCGACCAGGCTTCAACAAGCTTCACCTAGACTCTTTCCAGTTTTTGCTCAGCCTGGATCTTGGCATATCCTTCTTGTGTTATGCGTTCTTGAGAAAGGAGTTCTTCCTCCCTTGCGAACTCTGCATTCCTTTCAGCATGCTGGAGCCTATGCTCCAATTGATCAGTTGAGGCTCTCATCATTTTGAATAGCAGTGTTGTTGGCCACTACGCAAGGTCAGCGAAAGAAGGGGTGGATTCCCTGGGTACTCAGAACTGCAGTGGAATTCCACTGGTCGTTGAATGCTATGAAGGATTCTCCACCTCTTCTTATCCTATAGATGGTCCTGGCGCAAGCCTCAACCTCAACGTCGATGGAAGGAATGTTAGTATTTTTATTCTGGCCTGGTAGAGTTGCAACAACTCTGTGCACTGCTAAGGGTTTTGGAGGAATAGCTCCATTTGTTCCTGCAATGATGTTGTGCTTTGTCCTAAGGCTGTCTCAGGTTCCTTTTGAACCTTCGGTACCTCTGTGTCTTTGTGGAATTCATCTTCCGAGGTTGCACTTCCAATAACACAACCTTGGTCGTTGAGGAAATGCACTGAGAACTTAGGACTTGCGACTTTGGTCCTACTTGCATCTCCGTTGAAGATAGTGTCCTAAATTGGCACAAAGGGTATGATTTGTTGGTCCTGGGCTTCAAGGTTTGGGCTATTAAGTTCTATCCTTTGTTAGGGTACTTATGGGTTTTGACTAGGGAATTTTGGTCTTTGCTCGGGTATCTCTAGGGATCCAACTGCATAGGTTCTGGGTCGATGGTTTGGGATGGAATGGCAGTTTATTAAGGTGGCGAATGGGGTTTTGGTGGTGATGGAGGTTTCTCAGTGATGATGGTGGTGGATGGAGTGGTTTTAGGCTCAGGGTCATCCTGGATATCTATAATATGGGTTGCTCAGGTTGTCTCATCGGGACTACAGGGTTTCTAGGTGCAGGGGGTGAAGCAAGGACTTGCACGATCTTAGGGTAAACAATATGCTGAGGGGGTTTCTCTTGCATCTCAGAGCTAAGGATATTTTGAAATACTTCTATGGAATTTTTAAAGAATATCTTATGTTTCAGAGGATCATACTTATCCTCCTTAGGTGTTGCTTTATGGATCTGAGGTAAATAGTCAACATCTGCGCCAATCTTTGCCCATCCTTGAGTAATGATATTAAGGTTGGGTAGTTGTGCTCTAATAAATATCTTTATCTTTGAATTGATGAGGTTAATTCCTCATTGACATACTTGATCTTCCCATTTTGCAATTAGTTCTGGGTAGTCTTCAGTTGCGTGCCCATTAGTTCTGAAGTGAGAGCACCATGGCCACCTTGGATGGGGACAATATTTAGCCATGTGGCCTTGCTCGTCAGAGTTGTAGCATCTAGTTGGTCCTCTTCCCATGGTTATTCCTCCTTAGAAGTCTCTTCTAGCTCCACCTCCTTGACCTCTTCGTGGTCCCTAAGGGGTTTCATTCACCCTGAATGATGTTCGATCCATCATTTTGCAAGTGTATCCAACGATCTACACTGATTCGTAGCATGTGTGGTAGATGCATAAAACTCACAATGCACCGTATTCAATACTATTGAATATTTATGAATAATTGGGCACTGTCTTGGCCCATGCCCATGGATTCGACAAATCTCACAATACTCAACTGATGGTGCTGCTTGATTACCTAGAAAATCATGATATGGGGTTGGGGTATGGAATGGTAAATCCGCAGATACTTTCATAAATCCTCTTGTGGGTCCTGGTGAGGGTCCCATCAGATAATGAGGAGGTCCCATTCCCCTCATTCATGGAAATTCATTCACTAGATGTCCTTCTGTGTAACATCCGATACACCAGACTTGCGGTCGTCCTGGTCTGGGTATCGTCAATTCTTGAATCTTCTCTGTAAGCACTGACATTTTCCCTTCTATTTGTGCCAAATTTGCATCTGTTGGGGGTCTGGTCACTCTCAGGATCCCCAGATATCCTACCATGGATTCAATCTTCATTGATTGTTCCAAAGCATCTGTCAAAGTGTCTATCCGCTGTTGCATTAACGAAATCTGTGTCAGAGGTAGCAATCCCTGGATATACCATTCTCTTTGATGTTCCTCATGAATTCAATGCGCTAACCTCCCTATAACATATTTAAACTTCTGGCTATATACCCAGGTCGATTCACCTTCCCTTTGCTAAATTTCGTGCAACTCAAATAGAGATTATTGTTCTTACTGAGGTAGCTTAAACTACATTATAAAAATTTTCTATACCTGGTCAAGTGTGAACGCTTTACCTTTCACTCTTGGTACTCCTGGATCAATGGCCTTCATGTACCATTTGAGAGCAAGACATGTCAAAGTAGTCTAGAACTCAACCAATTTATTCGCATCCAGATTCCCTCTGGACCTCTAGATTGCTTCACATAAGAACCGATGCTAATTAACATATTCGTCTCCCTTACCCCATAATTCTGGGTATCGAGCAATCGAACCTCTCGTGTTACCAACCATTGCTGATCTTACTGCTCCTACCAAAATAAAACCTAGCGGTCCTGGTTGTGATCTACCATGGGATCCCAATATCCTCCCAGTATTTGTTCTTCCCGGTTGTCGCTGACTGACTGACTGTAATGGAACAAGAATAACATAAGAAGGTAGTATATAATTTACCACTTGTATAGAAGACACTTGGGGTATGGGTGATTCAGGGCTGGTGCCACTGGATTCGAGGCTAGTTTCTTTGATCTCGGGGGTCTTGTTCTCATCCTCTTGAGTGGTCTCTTCAGCCGGATTCCCAATATTTCCTGGCATCAGGGATGAATCTTCTATTTCTTCTTCAAGATCCATGTTGGCTTCATTTTTCCTTGCTTCTACACCTTCTTCTCCTTGTCCACCCTCTTGGGGACTTCTTTCTCTCTACGCTTCTCTCTCACTTAATCTTTGACTATCCAGTCTTTCCTATCTTCTCATCTTCCACAAATCTTCCATCTGTCCTTCCTCTACTTCTCCCGATCCTACTTATTTCCACAACTTTTTGGATTGTTTTATTGCTTTCTTTATCTTACCGTGCCACCACTTCTCAACTATGGCGGTTCTTTTCAAGGTTCGCTCATCTCTTGAGTCCATTTATTGTTTCTCCCCTATTTTTCAAAGAACCCTCTCCCCTCTCTTAGGCCATGAATCCACCCCAAACTCACCCCACCCCAAGTGAGGGTGTTTACAGTACCATCTCAATTAGGGACATAGTCAACATCCCCTCTTGCATCAAGAAAACCTTAATCCATAGGGAGATTTCTCTCAATAGTCTTCCCCTTGCGCCTTTCTTGAAATCCTCTTCTGCCCATGAAAAATATTGATGATTCTCAGCTGAAAACTCAATAATGTATCCTTCTAATGTTGTATTGATCTCAAAATTAATCACTCTCTTTACCAAATGATCCAACCGATGAAGTGTTTTGATGTTTTCTGTATCCCAAGTGGAGGTATTCTTGACTCGTTCTTGGAATTCTGGATCTTCTTGGAGCCTATCTATTTAGTGGAATTTTTTTTTTGGGAACTTAACCCAAAATATCTCATACTGGTCACTCGATATTTCTAAGTAAAAGACTACCTCCCGTGTATCTTTCATATATTTTCCTCTAAGCTCTGCTTCTTTCCATATGAACGCGTCACAATTTATCTCCCACCACTGGTGAATATCAAATATGTGAATCCACAGAAGAATTCTCCCTACAGGTTCCATTTTAACGTAGGTCCTGGAAATGAAACCATTTTGTTGGGATGAAATTGATCAGACCAAGGTCCTTCTCAGGTTACCAACAAAAGGCACCGAGTAGTCTAGAGCATTGGCATTTTCATCTCCTCTGAAGAGAAGAAGTCTCACCCGAAGTGCAACCAAGACAAAAAGATAGGGAAGGGCAAGGAGAATACTTAGGTGGGTTTCCAGAACCTTCAAGATTCACCATGATCTTTCACAAGATAGACTAACTACAAAACATATCTGAACTCATTCATACTAGAACTAAATATACTCAAGTTGCAAAATACTTTTTACACAGAAACAACATATTGATCTTATCAAGCATAAAGAAGTACTGTAAGGAGACAATCCATAATCATACCATAGAATGACAAAATATATTTCAAAATTTTAGGTCCTTCTTTATATATTAGCAACAAAGCTTCTCAGATACAATCTCATAGATACAAATCAATATTATGTTACAAGCTTCTGGCTCTAGACTCATATCACCAAGCTCTATCTACCCTTTTCCCCCAAAAGTGTATACAAATTAGAGTCACAAAACCTTTTCTAAACTACACCCAACCATACTCGACACTAACAACCAACCCATCCAACCATATCATCCAACCATTTTACAATAGTATGCATCTCATATATAGGTTGAGTGGAATCTTCTGGCTTTGGGTTCCACATGCTTTCTTGTTCTTATTCTTTGTAACTAATTTTGCCTCGCTAGTGTCGCACTGTCCCTTTTCACAAAAAAAATTTGTTTCTTTGCTTGCTCCACTATCCAGCTCTTTTGTAGCTTGCACAACTCGTGTTTGACCAAAACTGGGACTGTAGTATTTCTTGCACAATCTTCAAACCAAAAACAAAGGGCCCAACAAGGTGGTTCTCTTCTTTGGATAAAAGATAGATCTTTGAATATCTTGGGGTGGGGAGAGTGCTAGACAACAAATCCCAAATATTTATTGCTTTGATTTAAATGAAAATAGTTCTTCAATAACCCAATATGATCTTTATGTGCAACAAAATTCCTTTAATTATAAAATATTGAAGGATGGCTTCAACATCATAATTAAATGTGATAAGCATCACACACAATAATATTAATAATATATAAATGCATCCATATCTTCTTCATAGGAGAGAATGATTTTATAATATCAAAGAATTTTAAGAGAGTACTGCAATCAATATAAAAAGAGAATTTGATAGGTCAACCTCAAATATTTTCTATTCAGAACTCTGGGTTACAAAGTACAGTCGAGATCAACCCCAAAGCAATTCTTTGTGGAGTTTTATTCATGAAATATGTTCTTCATTAAAAAATATTTGACAATCATATGTGTGCCTGCAAATACTCCATGATCATATAAGAAAAATATTAGAATAATATAAGAAGAACACTCAACAAATCAACCTTGTGCCCAACTCTGAGATTCAAGCATAAAGCTATGAGAAGTGGTGTAGAAGAATATATAAAAAAAAAATGGAGAACATGGAGATTTATTTCTTTTGATCCGAAGCTTGATTGTGTATCAATGGTTGTACCTTCTTCTTCCCCTGATATTCTTCCACGCCCCTCTGACAATACTGATTCCCATTTGATGAAGCCTCTCTTCTCTTTTTAAGAAGATATTTTCTAACTACCTAAGCAATTAGGGTTTTCTTCCTCTCTTGAAATTCTTGTACAAGTTTCTTCTTGAAACAATCTCTTTAATTAATACATCATTAATTCCTTATTAATGAAATTATATCATCAATATATACATATCTAAAATGGGTCCCTTTTCCTTTTTAATAAAAGTTTATAAATACATTTTTTTTTTCACAATTTAATTAATTTCCCATTAAAATAGGACGGCTGTAATTTAATTTTATGGAAGTGAAAACCAACTTTTAAACCATGTAAAACATTTCTTATGTTCTCTTCATCTTATCATATTTCCAACGATATAATGTTTTTGCAAATCCATTGCTCAGATCTCAAGATATGAGCTCGTGAAGTTGAGTTGTCATGCAAGTCCATTAAAAATGTAGCTGACTGATATTTTAATTTCTGAGAAACATTTATCAAATTTCATCACTTGAAACCTATAAAATCATCTTCTACGCCATAATACCTTTCCAATGGTATAAATTTTTCGCGATTCCGACACCCATAACTCAAGTTATGGCTTCCGCAAAATCAATATTCAGCCACCATTGATCAAAATTGATGGACAAATCTCAACCCTTGGATTGATTTTCGTGTTTCACTTCATAAAATTCGACTTTTTGGTTTTAAATTCTATCCCATGGGCATTGGAATATTTTATTCTTCATGATATATAATACTAAGTATTTGATACACTTAGCAAGAAACATGAGAAGAGAAGAAATTATGGAGCTTGGAGGATTTTCCCCTTGGAAAATTGTCGAATAAAATAATAATTTTCGAATCTCATCCTCATGCATATCACACCCAGTCATCGATGAATCAACCATTCATATACTTCCATGTGTCTTTGTAATAACTTTCCACATTTCTCTAATAATAATATTCCATGTGTCTCCCTCCACGAGTTGTCATGTGTCACAATTTCATGCTTCCATGTGGAATGTTCTTATTGGTCCATGATTTAAATGGGGAAAACTTTGGAATAATGGTTAAGTATGGGAAATCAGGCAGAAGGGTAAGTGAAGGGAAAATTGTAGGTAGAGGAAGTCAAGGGTGTGGTTTGTAGGTTGTGGGGATGGGTTGGCGGGTTGGGGAGTGAGGTGAGTAAAGGAGTGAGGGATGACTAGTGTCTGCCTGCCCATGAGCTATATTACTTTGAGAAACGTTTAAGTAGGGAGAGGGTAAGGAGATGAGTCTACGAGTTCGTGATACAAAAAATAGACTAAGTGTTGAGGAACTTTTGGTCAAACTCACGTGCAAGAGGAATGAAATACTTTGGAGCTGAGCACCCGTGACAAGGCTGATGGTCGAGATGTATATCACAGAACTTGGGGTGCAAAGTGAATGTCACGAAAAATGGAGGATGATAGTTTGAACTTGCGAACAATGAATATGACTAAGTATGGAAAGAGAGATGTTGAATGAAAATTCTAAGTATGGCATAATTTTAATATAGGAGAGGAGAGAACATGATACTTAGAAATATTCTTCAAAATCGGACCTCTAGACAAGGTCTTGAGTAACTTAGGCATACATAAACAAATTTTTGATCCAAAAAATGTGCGGTGAACCTGAGATTGAGGGTTGAAGAATAAACTTATAAAAGTTCAAAAATGTCTTCTTTTGATATCAAGGATTTTATGAATCCAAGAGAAGGAAAATATAGATGACCAAATTTTTCTCAACACCTCTTTAGCTTTGTTGCAACCCATCATATTGCTAGAAACAATTGGTGTCAATCCACTTATGATAAAATGCATAGCCTTTGAATTACATCTAATTAATTTCTTCTCATTTCGATCAGTTGGAGTATTTTTCAGAACTTTATATCCATTGACAACTGAGAGCCATATATCCACTCTTAAAGTTGTCAAGCAAGTTTGTGTTTTGTTTCTCCAGTATGTATAATTGTTTCCATCAAATGGTGGAATCCCATTTGGAATGTGGCCTTCTATTTTTTCTCACGATCTTCCTTCCAATGATTAGAATTTTTTAAGGTAACCAACTCTGATACCAATTGTTGATATTGAGAGGGGGGGTGAATCAACATCAATTATAATTTAACACCTATTAAAAACTTTAAATTTTCAATCAAATAAATGCATCTCAATGTACATTAAAGAGAATAAAAACAAATACACCATGCACAACATATTTACGTGGAAATCCAAATGGAACAAAACCATAGAATTTTTTTCTTATATAATAACAAGATTACATTAATAGGAAGCCACAACTTCCAAGATTCTCCATCTCCAATTGAAAGGAGGCACCCACCCTCTATTTTATAGGTTGCAACCTGAAGGAAGCTACAACTCCCCAGATTCTCTAGTTCCAAATGGAAGGAGGTTCCAACCCACTTTCCTTGCCCCTTTCTTCCACCCTCAAATATGTATATAAAATAATAAACCTATCACTATCATTGTCACCATAACTATCTCTATCACTATCATTGATACATCATCATCATCAAAATGGGTCCACATAGAGATCCCAGGTACCCATATAAAACCCAACAACCATATAATTGTTTTTGCCAAGATCTCCAAGGATACACCTCAAATCATGTGCCAAAATATCCAAAATATGAACCTCACAAACTAGGTCCACATAGAGATCCTAGGTCCACTTGGGTCCACATATATACCCCAACAACCTCATGACAACATCACAACAACATCAAAACTTCATATCAAAGAATATGGAAGCATCACAACCTTACGACAACATCACAACCTTATAACATACCTTAAGAATAAGAAAGACCTTAAGAGACACCCCAAACACCTTGTGTGCACCTCAGACTTGATATATTTCTTGGTTGCTAAAAAAATGTGAAATTCTATCATGTATTTATAGTAATTATGTCCCCAAAAATTAGTTGAGCCGACCTCAATTTTATGGCTGGGTTGTTGGACGGAAAATTCCACATCTCCTCATTCATAGGGATTTAGAGGGACTACCATATATAGTTGGAAAGGTGATCCAAATTATTTTTGGCAAGAAATGAGAGTGGATAAATAATAAATAAATGTACAAAGATATATCATATATCCAATAATATAACATAAATATATCAGATATATAAACATAGAGATACAATAATACACAATTTCTATTAATGAGTGAAATGTACAGACTGTAAAATTATAGAGTTAAAGACTCGCTAGAATGGTGGAAGCTTATCTCTGAGAAGAGATCTGATGGATACACTCATTTTCAAGAAGAATATTGTTACAATGAGGCTACAAATTCATTTTTAACATAAATAAAATCCAAAACCCTAACCTCGGAAGATGAAAAGTCAACAGTTTTGTGGACCCTGTTTTGGGTAGTTTGGTGTATCAACTTTGTGGGGGTGTAACTTTGGCATACAATCTCCATTTGGTGTGCACAATAGCTCGTTGGAAAGGTATCAACAAGGAGATTCATTTTGGGGGCTCAATCAAAGACTTTTATTTTCATTGAGGTTCCCAATCGCAAAAAAAATAAATCATTTAGGCCCTCAAAATGACACCAAAAGTTTAGGAACCAAAAACACTGCTAAAAATAGTAAATTGCCAGAAGACTATTTTGAGCCAGTTGGAATAGGTGGGTGACCACCAATATACACTTGGATCAATTGTACCTCCTTAGGAATCAATGGTCTCCATTGTTTTGAGTTCCCAGAGGAGAGGGGAAATTAGTTGCTGAATTTGACTGTTGGTGAGTTGCTTTCCTTGATGGAGAAGGTGCACTGCTTGGTTGGTTGAAGACTATCATGAACATGTTGTTGGCAGGGTTGAATATATTCAACCAATATATTGTATATTGTCTTGACTAGGAAGTGTGTAGGTACCTGTTATAACCCTAAATTGCACTATCCGTGCTTACTTGGCATCAGACCAACTCATTGCCCTTCATTGCCAAAGCCATGCTGAACAAACTCTTGAAAAACCTCTTAAATCAAGTAACCCATGCCCTAACCCACTGCTGGGCGCGTTGGAATGCTGGCAAGACTTATACTGCACATGTTGGAATGCTGGCTGGCCCACTACAGCTAGCGTTTACCTAACAAAGCAAAAAATCAGGAAAGTTGCCGACGGAACGAAAAGCTTTGGGTCAGTTAATTGGAACTCCCAGCCATGCATGGCTGAGAGTTCGCCCAAAACCCTAGCTCCTTCTATCCTATAAAAGAAGGGGTAGGGGTACTATTCAAAGGAGGAAAATCATAGCAAAGAAACTCTTCCCAATTTCTGAATCCGTTTTGTCCCAACCCTTTAGCCTTTCCTCAAGATTTAGGAGAATTCAAACAAAGCAGTTGGAGGACAAAGAAGAGGAGGAGCCCAAGATCAGGATCGAGGAACGGTGGCCGGTATCTATAATCATTGTAAGTTGATTCATCTTGAGATTAATAAAAAGATACTTTTCCCGTCCCAAATGCAAAAGTCTTATATGTTTTATTTGATTGATGCTTAATCTCTAACCCCCTAGTAGAACAATAGCATGCATGCATAGTTTTTTCTTGATTGCAGGATCGCTTTTTTGGAAGGAGAAATAGAAGAAAAGGGGATAAAGCGCAATGGAGGATCTACACCAATCGTCGATTAAAAAGGTTAGTTGGTTCTTTCCATGTTTTCATGTGAAAAAGGGTTTTAGGTTTGGGGTAGAAGGTTAAAAGTAATTTCTTAAGGGTCATGATCTGCATGCAAGTTTAAGCCCTAGCTTGTTAGTCCGTAGGGTGCAATTTCCCCACAACAATACCATTGTAGGTGAAGAAACAATACCTTTTGTCTCTTCTGGAATCTGCTTATGTTGGAAAGAAAGGTCTTGGGCCAAGGATGCAGTGGTTGCAATGTCCTTTTGTTCACCTTTTGAGAATATTGTGAAGAGGCTTGTTGGTTGTGGAGCCTGATTATATTCCTGATTCAGAGGTCTTTTACTTTCAGCCGTGTTTATATCCCATGAAGTATTTACACCCCAGAAGTATGTACACTCTTCCACGCAGGGGAGTGCAGAGGGGGGGTACCCCCTTTGCGGGGTCCGGGGGGGCTATTCCCCCAGCTGTGGGGTTTGGGGCAAGCGGGCCCCCAGAGGAAAAATTGCCTTGTAAATGTATATTGTAATTTCATTGTAAATCTGGATAGTTCATTATAAGGTCACAGATCTAACGATACAGATTATGTTAGGGTTTTTTTCCCTAGAAGGAAACCCTCTTTTATGAGGGAAATGTATTGTGACTATGGTGGATGGAAAATATTGTATTATGAGATAGGAGACTGTGGGATAAAGAAGAGGAAGTTACATTGGGTTTGTTGTAGGTTGTATCCCTTCATATGTTGGATAATAATAAAGGAAGGACCTGGCAATTTCTCTAGTGGACGTAGCCCACACTAGGTGAACCACGTAAATCTGTGTCTCTATTGTACTGTGTATCTTCTGTGTTTTATTTCTGCATTTGTTTTATTTTTTTGCTCCACGGTCCTTTTTTTCTAACAACTGGTATCAGAGCAAAAGGTAACTCGTAGGAAAAAAGGGTAACTTTCCATCTTCCGAGTGGGAGCAATGTCGGAAGATGGAAAGTTTAGGGTCGAGAAATTTAATGGCCAAAACTGCCAGTTATGGAAGATGCAGATGGAAGACTATTTATATCAGAAGGATCTATTCCTACCATTGGGAGGAATAGAAAAGAAGCCGATAGCTACGAAGGACGAAGAATGGTAGATTCTTGACAAAAAGGATCTAGGAATGATACAACTGAGCTTGGCAGCGTCCGTGGCTTTCAATATTTCCAAAGAAAAGACAACGAAGGGTTTGATGGACGCATTGGCCAAATTGTATGAAAAACCCTCGGTGTCCAATAAGGTATTTCTAATGAAGAGATTATTTAATATGAATATGTCGGAAGGTGGGTCTTTTGTAGATCATTTAAATGATTTTAATACAGTTACTAATCAACTAAGTTATGTAAAAGTGGAATTTGATGATGAGGTCAGGGCTCTTCTAATCTTGTGCTCATTGCCAGAAAGCTGGAACAACTTGGTCATGGTTGTAAGTAACTTTGTCTCTGGTTCAAATACTTTAACATTTGATGATGTTGTTGGTGTTATCCTTAGTGAGGAAATGCGATGGAAAAGCACAGGTGAGACATCAGGAAATGCGTTGAACATGGAGAACAGGGGAAGACAAAAGGATAGGAGAAAGGGTTTCGGGAACCATTGGAATTTTAGGAAGGGCAGATCCAAATCCAGACTTGGAAAGATAGAGTGTTGGAATTATGGGATGAAAGGACATCTGAATAAAGACCGCAGAGCTCCAAAGAAACAAAGAGATGGACAACAAGAGAGAAATCAGGAAGCAAATGTAACATGTGATGTGTTACAAGATGCTTTGATTCTTTCTGTAGATAATATTTCTGAGTCTTGGGTAGTATATTTAAGGGCTTCATTTCATGCCACACCCCATAGGAAACATTTTCTAGATTATGTTCAAGGCGATTTTGGACATGTTCATTTGGGTGATGATGCACCATGCAAAATTGTTGGAATGGGAAAGGTAAAAATAAAGCAATGCAATGGAAACCAATGGTTGTTGAAAGAGGTAAGACATGTTCCAGATTTAAGGAAAAATCTGATTTCAACAGGGCAGTTGGCAAGTGAAGGTTGTATATCCATATTTACAGATAAGACGTGGAAGGTCATCAAAGGATCATTGGTGATAGCGAAAGGAGAGAAGGTAGGTACATTGTATTTATGTACTAGTAATATTGACTCTTCTATCTCTTTAGCTTCTACAGGAGTGGATACATCACAGTGGCATCATAGGCTTGGACACATGAGTGAGAAGGGGATGTAGATACTTCACAAAATAAATTTGTTTCTAGATCTTAAACAAATTGATTTGGACTTCTGTGAGCATTGTGTTTATGGGAAACATAAGAGAGTTAGATTTCTCAGAGTCAGAAAAGAAAAGAAGAGTGAAAGGTTAGAGCTTGTGCATATAGATGTATGGGGACTAGCTCAGGTATCATCTCATGGTGGCTCTCATTATTATATTACTTTTATTGATGATTCAACTAGAAAAACTTGGGTTTATTGCATTCGACAAAAATCCGATGTTTTTGATACTTTTAAGAAATTGAAAGCTTTGGTTGAGAATGAGACAGGAAAAAAGTTGAAGTGTCTCAAATCAGATAATGGAGGTGAATATTGCAGAAAGGAGTTTGATGATTACTGTTCATACCATGGGATTTGTAGAGAGAAGACAGTTCCAAGAACACCACAAGAAAATGGTGTGTCAGAAAGGATGAACAGGACAATCATAAAGCATGCAAGGAGTATGAGATTGCATGTTGGTTTGCCCTTACAGTTTTGGGAATATGCTGTAGATACTGTTGTTTACTTAATAAATAGAGGACATTCAAACTCTTTGGATGGTAGAATTCCATAGGAGGAATGGACAGGAAAAAATGTAAACTATTCTTTTTTGAAAACTTTCGGTTGTGAAGAATTTGTCCATATTGATAAATAAAATAGAACAAAGCTTGAGGCAAAATCCAAGAAGTGTACCTTTATTGGATATGGTGTTAGCAATTTTGTTTATCGCTTATGGGATTATGAAAATAACAAAATCATTAGGAGTAGAGATGTCATATTCAATGAGAAGGTCATGTACAAATATCAGTTGCAGGGAAATAAATAGGAAAAAGAAAAACAAGAATACACGGTGTTTGATGAGATCATTGAAAAAGAAATTCCAAAGGAACCAGAAAATCAAAATGTACAACAACAGGAGCCGCAGATACCTCAAACACCTGCAAGTGTTGTTAGAAAATCTACTAGGTTAAGTATACCCCCTGAACAATACTCTCCTTCATTGTATTATTTATTGTTGATTGATTCTGATGAACCAGAATTTTATGAAGAGGCAATGCAGGTAGACACCAAAAGGAAGTGGGAGCAAGGCATGAAAGAGGAAATGGATTCCTTGGTAAATAACCATACTTGGGACTTGGTTCAGTTGCTTGCAGGAAAAAGTGCATTGCAGAATAAATGGGTTTACAAGTTGAAGGAAGAAGATGGAGGAGAAAAGCAGTACAAGGCTAGACTTGTTGTAAAGGGGTTTGCACAAAAGAAATGTATAGATTTTGATGAAATATTTTATCCTGTTGTTAAAATGAATTCAATTAGAACTATTTTAAGTCTTGTGGCAGTAGAAGATTTTCATCTTGAATAGTTAGATGTAAAAACAACTTTTCTCCATGGGGATTTGGAGGAAGATATTTATATGCAACAGCCACAGGGGTATGAGGTCAAAGGGAAGGAGAATTTGGTATGTAGGTTTAAGAAGAGCTTATATGGAATACAACAAGCTCCAAGGTAGTGGTATCTGAAGTTTGACATGTTTATGACAGAACAGGGTTATAGTAGATGTCATTCTGATCACTGTGTTTATTTTAAAAGCTAGAAAATGCAATCTTTATTATCTTGCTATTGTATGTAGATGACATGCTTGTTGTAGGGTCTAATATGTAGGATATAAATGTGCTCAAGAAGAAATTATCGAATTCATTTGCGATGAAGGATTTGGGTGTTGCAAAGAAAATCCTTGGTATAAGAATAACAAGAGACATGAAAAATCGCAAACTAACATTGTCTCAGGGTGAGTACATAGAGAAGGTGTTGGAGAGGTTTAGAATGCAGAATGCAAAACCAGTTAGTACACATTTGGCCAGACATTTCAAATTAACTAAGGAAATGTGTTCCAAGACACATGAGGAGATAAAATACATGTCCAGGGTCCCATATTCATCAGCAGTTCGTAGCTTGATGTATGCAATGGTTTTCATAAGACCAGATATTGCACATGCAGTGGGAGTTATGAGTAAATATATGAACAATCTAGGTAAAGAGCATTGGGAGGCATTAAAGTGGATTCTCAGATACTTGAGAGGTACTACTAATCATGCATTATGTTTTGGAGGGTCGGAAACTATTCTATAAGGATATGTTGATTCAGATATCAATAGCTGGAGGAGTACCACAAGGTATGTGTTTACTATAGGTGGAACAACAGTAAGTTGGATTTCAAAACTAAAAAAGGTTGTTGCACTTTCAACAATAGAGGCAAAGTATGTTGCTGCTACAGAGGTTAGTAAAGAGATGATTTGGTTACAAAGGTTTATGGAGGAATTGGGAAAGAATCAAGAGAATAACAGGTTGTACTGTGACAGTGAGAGTACCATTCATCTTGCAAAGAACTCAGCCTTCCATTTGAAGACTAAGCATATACAGTTGAGGTACCACTTCATATGACTCTCCTTGGAAGATGGACATTTGAAGTTGGAAAAGATACACACTAGCCAGAATCCTGCAGACATGTTAACAAAGGGAGTAACCAGGGAGAAACTGAGTTCCTGCTCAGTTTCAGTTGGTCTTCAAGAATGAAGATGAAGATGAGAAATTTTCCAGGTCCAAGAAGGTTCAGAGTCCAACATATACAACATTGGTAGAGTTGTTGAGACCAGTCTCCAAGTGGGAGATTGTTGGTTGTGGAGACTGATTATCTTCCTGATTTAGAGGTCTTTTACTTTCAGCCATGTTTATACCCCATGAAGTATTTACACCCCAGAAGTATGTACACTCTTCCATGCAAGGGAGTGCACAGGGGGGATACCTCCTCTGCGGGGTCCGGGGGGGCTATCCTCCCGGCTGGGGGTCTGGAGGCAAGCGGGGGTTCAGGGGCGAATCCCCCGAAGGAAAAATTGCCGTGTAAATGTATATTGTAATTTCATTGTAAATCTGGACCGTTCATTATAAGGTTGTAGATCTAACGATACAGATTATGTTAGGGTTTTTTGCCCTAGAAGACAACCCTCTTTTATGAGGGAAATGTAATGTGGCTATGGTGGATGGAAAATATTGTATTATGAGATAGGAGTCTGTGAGAGAAAGAAGAGGAAGTTACAATGGGTTTTCTATAGGTTGTATCCTTTCATATGCTGGATAATAATAAAGGAAGGACCTGACAATTTCTCTGGTGGACGTAGCTCACACTGGGTGAACCACGTAAATCTGTGTCTCTATTGTATTGTGTATCTTCTGTGTTTTGTTTCCGCATTTGTTTTATTTTGTTGCTCCATGGTCCTGGTTTTCTAAAAAGGCTGAATTTTGTACTATGATAAATTACCTTGTGGCACTATTTTGGTGGGAAAGTATTCAGAACTAACTTTGGTAGCCTATAGAGCTGACCCCCAGAGTAACAATGACACTACGAGGTCGAAACTCATAAACAACATGACGTTTCCACATATATGATTGACCTAGAATAACATCACAGACATCAAGAGGGGAAACATCACACAATACCTCATTCTTAAAGAGATGGATGCCATAGGATAGGCGACACTGCTGGCTGACATAGAGATATCGTCCCTGGAAAAGCCACTCGATGTTGTATGGCTGCAGGTGTGGTGTTGTCGACAATCCCAATTGTTTGACTACCTCTGTTGAGATGAGGTTTTTCTGTCTTATATTATCAATAATTAAATGCAATGGGATCCCATTCAACCACATATATGAATGGAAGAAGCACTCCCCCTCTTCAGGATCTGCTAGTTCTTCTAGTTGAATTGTTGTGGTCGCAATAGTAGCAGTGGGGTCTACGTCGATGATATGTCTTCTCCCATTATTTCTTGAATGAGATTATGAAACTGGTTTGGATATTTTTCTTTTATCTTGGCCACTAATGATTGTTTTGAGAAACATACATCAGTGTTGTGCTAGGGGATTTTGTGGGAGTCACACCACTTTCCAGTGTTATTCTTTGCCTCTCCCTTACCCTTCTTTTCCTGTGGCTTGGACTGGTTTTTGGGAGGCTTCTTGTTAGGGATGTCTTTATCATACTTTGGTTGTTACATATTTGCAGATCCAAACTCTTGTTTGTTTTGCTGCTTAAATTTTTGTTTGATCTTGACAACATATCGATAGGTAGCTCTCAATGATGAGATGTCCAGGAAATCCATTTCGGTTTGGATGTACCTATGTAGAGCCCCACGATATTTTGAACCAGATGCCACTCAGAGTCTTTGATACCCAACTTGGTGCATAAGGTATGGAAAGTATTTGTGAACTTCAACATTTTTTGTCCCATCTCTTGTCATAGTGTGGTCCATCTCATGTATTGGTTTTCATAGTTACCAACAGGGTAATATTGTTCCTTAACTGCATCCACTAGAATGGTGGAATCTTATCTTTGAGAAGAGATGTGATGGCTATGCTCATTCACAATAATATGATTGTTAAAATGAGGCTCCAAAGGCCTTTTCAACATAAAGAAAATATAAAATCCTAACCCCCGAAGATGAAAATCCAACATTTGTGTGGACATTGTTTTGGGTAGTTCGGTGTATCAACTTCCCGGGGGTGTAACTTTGGCATACGATCTCTGTTTGGGGTGCATGATAACTCGTTGGAAAGGTATCGACCATAAAATACATTTTTGGGGATCACTAAAAGCCTCCTTCTATCATTTAGGTTCCCAATCATGATACAAACTCCATTTAGGCCCTCAAAATGGACCCAGAAGTTTAGGAACTGGAAAAATGCTAAAAATAGTAAATGCCATAAGAATGTTTTGATCTAGTTGGAATAGGTGGGTGGCCACCAATATCCACTTGGATAAAATAGTCTCAGAATAATATTCCAAACATGTAACTTGTGCTTCCATTTGAGCTATTTATGTAGGATAAAAATGACCTCAAAGATAGAGTATACAAATTGACCACAAATAATACTTTCAACAATCTCCATCTTGTAATCTTAATATTGGGCGTATATAGGATTCTTCCCTTGAATTGAGAGGCTTCTTGACCACACCTCCAAGGCTTCTTGTTGGATTCTTCAAAGCATATTCTTGTGAGGTCCATGCTTAAAGCTACGCCACAAGGGGACCACTTTGGAGACTCCTTCAAGTAAACCCATAGGATTCTTCATGTTGATCACCAATGACTGACTTCAACATCAATGAAAACACCATTCAATAGCCATAACCAATGTAGGGATTCAAGAGATTCCATAGAACGTCTCATTACCCATCAAATAGTTGTGACAATTTGTTCATGAAATTATTATTTTTGTATGAGAATGGATTTGAGAGTTTGGTCAAAAAAATATTACCATCACCAAGCCATTGGGTAGTGCGCATTTGAAACTATTCCTAATATTAAAGAGAATAGGTGTGGGAAGAGGTAATTAATGGAGAATCAAGGGTTGCAAACATGGTATAAAATAAATGATGTATGGTTTGATGAATATAATAGGAGGGAAAGAAATGATAATAATGTTGATTAATTGGGTTGGTTGTCATTGATTTCAACCCTTGAAGCAAGTCTGGTAAAAAATTCTGGTAGCCCCAAAGAGTATGGATAAGGCACTTCAGTTTGATTGATGTATAATGGTATGAATATTAACATATTTGAAGGTAATACTATTCTATATGGATAGTACATGTCATTCCATTTCTGGTGATATGTGGAATGCCACATAAATCCTCACGATTAGAGAGCTATGGCCTTGTGATGTTGGAGAACCCTCATGAGTTATCTATAATTCAAAGAAGTGAAAATTATTCTAGAAGCTTCTAAAAGAAGTTGAATAGTCGAGTGAAACTAGGAGTTAATCATGGGTTAAGTTGTTGCAATGAGATAATAATTAAAAAAAAATTAGTTGCAACTAGAAGTGGAGAATTTACTATTTGTAGCAAAGTGGGTTAGAAATGGACAAGTGGTTAGAAGTGGGTTAGCCCTAAACGAAGGAAATTAGGTTAATTTGGTTAGAAGGTAACCCCTTGAGGAAGCTACATGGAATTATAAATAAGAGAGCAAGGCTCTCCTATTAGCACCTATTGAGAACAATGAATATCTATTATTGTGTAAGGTTTATTGTAGGTACTCATTAATACATCTGAAGTTGCGCAAGTCTGCAGTAGTACGAAGGGTTGACGATGAAATTTTTAGAATTACAGAAAATACTGAAAAAACCCTAGTTTTTGAGGTGTACATGGGCTGCAGTGGAGCATGGAACGTATGTACGAGGCCTAGCAGTATAATAGGGCACGTACATGAGGGTAAACCACTAAAAACTTGAGAATATGAATATGCTAGGTCTCTAGAGTCTGAAAGAAAGCTCTCGGGAAGGTCTACAGTGACCAGGTACATCATATCTATCTACTGGTTCAAAAGGTATGTCTTATTTCTATGAGTAGTTTGGTTTTGTTTTCTACATGAGAAATGGTTATGAGGGTTTGAGTATTTTCCCTAGAGATATTAGTGGCTACATGGGACTTTTTGTATAAGTCATATCTATAGAAATGCAGTGATGGCATAATCAATATTTATCATTGATCCATCTTGTTAGTGTTCAGGCACATCTTGTATTTCTTGGCATATGGTTAAGGGTTTTTGTGATACATGGTTGAGATCTTGTATTTGTGAAGTGGTTGATGTATTGAGAGGTCATATATAAGAAAGGGTTTGATGTCTAGTTCATGTGAGGGTTATTATGCATGTTCATGATTATACACACTTGTATGGCACATGACTAGAGAGATATAGATGCATTTGGTTAAAGGATATGTATGAGGATGTATGCATAGGGAAAAGTTACAGTCTCAACACAGTGACATGTTGCATTTTGATGTGACAGAGGCTGTAGAGGGTCAGAGTTTTTCAGGAGAGAGAAAACCCTAGTCTTACAAAAGCATACGTAGGCTACAGTACATATAGGCCACATGCATACATGGGTTACAATATAGATAAGGCACATACATACGCACACTGCTTAACATATAGGTTGTGTATCTGTTGTTTTTTGGTTGGTACAAATTGAGTTTAGGTACAGGTTGATTACAGGGTAGTGGTACAGGTTGGCTATAGGTCAGTGGTACATATTGGTACATGTTTATAGTGGTATATCTCATAGTGACAATGTGACAATGGTTTCTTCATTTGAAACTTATATTTTAGGGTGGAAGGATGGGGAAAGGATAGGTGGTTGCATCCACCTTTCGATTGTAGACAAAGAACATAGGGGGTTGTAGCCTCCTTCTGGTTGGAGCTAGAGAATTGGGGAGTTGTAGTTTCCCTCAGGTTGTAGCATGAAAATATAGGCAGTCAGAGCCTCCTTCCAGTTGTAGATGGAGAACAAAGGAAGTTGGTTCTTCCAATGAATGTAATTCCTAAAGACATATAATAAAAAGAATTATGTGGTTTTCTCCTGCATTGGGTTTCCATGTAAAAATAATGGTGTACTATGTATTTCTATGATTTTTCATTGTTCATGGTTTATATACTCTGTGGTTTTTGGATGATAATTTTATATTGATCATAAAGATAAATAACACTTTCATACTATGGTTAAAATGATTAAAAAATTCTATTACTTATTCACCCCCCCAGCCCCTTCTTAGTAATCCAACAACTAGTATCAGAGTGAGGTTCCTTCAGAAATCAATTTAACCACTGAAAGGTAGATCATGGAGAGACATGATATGTATAAAAATGGAATACCACAGTTTGATGGACAAAACTATGCATTCTAGAGTAGAAGGATGAACATGCATGGGGATTTGAGGTTTGGCAATCAATTGTAGATGGATACAAAGAACCAATAGTTCCTCCAACAAATGAAAGTGGAAAGAAACTCAGTACAAATAATTCAAAAGCCAAAAATGCACTTCTGAATGGTCTTTCTGATTTGATATATGTCAAAGTTATACATTGCAGCTTCGCTAAAGAGATTTGGGACAAACTTCAGAATATTTATGAAGGAGATGCAAAAGTCAAGGCAACAAAGCTTCAAACTTATAGAGGTCAATTCGAACAACTAAATATGAAGGAAGATGAGAATATTGTAGTTTACTTCTTACGAGTTGATGAAACTATGAATGCAATCATAGGTTTGTGAGAATAAGTTTATGAATATATAATTTTTCAAAAGGTATTAAGATCTCATCACTAGAATAAATGGAATATATATACTCAATAAGAATGGATGAACTACATGGAATATTCACGGCCTATGAAATGAGGATTTAACAAGAGAATATAGGTATAAAATAAGCAACATTCAAAGCATCCAAGAAGTCAAAGAAAAAGGAAAAATAAGATAGCAACAACAATAACATCTTGGAAGATGATGAAGAAGTGGCCAACTTTGTCAAAAGGCTAAGAAAGGGAACCAATGGTATATATTGTTATGGTATTGGTCATTTTGTTAACAAATTTCCTCACAAGAAAAATAGGAGAAATGAAGAATATGATTCAAATAGAAAACAAACATATAAAGGTAAAATAACCAAATAACAATTCTTCAAGAAAAATTTATGCACCAAAGAAGATGGCTCCTCATCAGACGAAGATGAAGTCAGTGAAAGTGAGACAGAAATATTCCTATTCATGGAAATAGAAGAATCGGACAAGGAAGACACTGAAGAGGAATAAGTTGACTACAAAAAATAATTGTTGAGTGATATAGAAGTTATAAAAAGATAAAAAAAAAAACAAGAAGCTCCAGGAAGAACTAGACAAGAAGGATGACACTCGAAATTTAAACTCTGAAGAACTAGACCAAATGATCACTGAGTTAAAGGTTCAAATAGAAGAAGAAAAAAGAATCAAAGAAGCACGTAAAGAACATCTTGAAGAAAAGGACACGATCACTGGAAATTTGGAAGCAGAGGTTGTTACATTGATAAAATACCTTCAATAGAAAAACATGCAAAACATCTCAAAGGTTTTGGATAATATTATCAATAGTCAAAGGCCATATCATCACAAGTCTAGGATAGGATATAATTAGATAGTAAGAGGTTCAATCTCCAAAAATACATATAAAGAAACACAACCAAGAAGCTATGTAGAGATAGTTAGAGGAGACATGAAGTTTTATAGAGAAGATCATAGGGACACTCCTCCACCTAGAATATTCAAATTTTAGAATCAACAATAGTTAGAAACAAGTATCCCTTGGGAAGAAGAATTATTCATAAGAGTAACTCCTTTCAGAAGATATTCAACTCCCAGGTATCAAATTGCATTTTTTTACTTATGTTATGCATGTAATAATTTTGGACATAAATTTGTAAATTGCAAAGCTAATAGCAGGAACATAAACAACTTTGAAAGTCATGCACAAAATGGTTATCTAAGAAGGCTTAGTGAAACACAAAGAAGAGGCTACAACAAGTGTGAATCATTGAGCACTGAAATGGAATGCTACAAGTGCAACAACTTTGGACACATAAAAAAATATTTTAGAATGGTATTTCCTTCTATATAATCACAATAGAATGATGAAAATCACAAACATGAACCTCAACAGAGAATATGGATAAGAAAGCAGAATCAATTTAACAATGAAGAATGCACATTCGCTCTACAAGCTAAACACAAGAAACATGGTTGGCATGTTGACAGTGGTTGTTCAAAGCACATGACATGTGATGAAGATAAGTTTCTTACGAGAAAGGAAATATATGGATCAGTCTCCTTTGTAAATGATGACTCGACTGGAATCATTGGAAAGGGCACAATCAGAATTGGAAACAAGAATACCAAGGCAAAAAATGTTCTACTAGTAGAAGATATGAAACATAATATTCTAAGTGTAAATAAAATGTGTGACCAAGGTCATAAACTTACGTTCAATTCACAAAAGTGTGAGATAAGAAAAGAAAGAATAGGAAAATTGATTCCAACAGTTGCAAGAACTTCAAGCAACATATATGTATTAAGTGAAATTGGAAATGAAAAGTGTTGTCTAGGAAAGGAAGATGAAGTTTGGCTATGGAACAAAATATTGGGTCACATAAACTTCGATAACGTCATCAAAGTCAGCAAAAAGGAAGTTGTCAGAGAAATGCCCCAGATCACAAATCCAACCAACACATTATGCAAGCATTGTCAAAAAGGAAAGAAAATGAAGACAAGATTCAAATCAAAGGAATATTCCACAACAAGACCACTGGAAATTGTGCATATTTATCTAGTTGGACCAACTAGAACAAAGGGTTTAAAAGTGTCAAATTTAGAGATGCTATTAAGTTCTTTTCAATTTAATAGACAATAATAGCATAAGCAGGATCACTAAAAGAAACACAATCATAAGGTACACAACATTTATCGTAGGAAACCCTCATGGGGGAGAAAACCCAACAAAAAATTCCTTAATATAGATTGTCAATACAATGCCAAGATAATAAACCAAACACTAGAGAATATCCAACATTTAGCAATGTGCCTTTCTCTCTTCCTTCTTCCGACAGCTTCAACTTCCTTCAAACTTGCACACTATATGAGTGACTTGAGTGAGTGTACTAATGAGGTGTTAGCCTCTCTTATTTATAGTAGCTAGCAGGTGCTAGGGAGGTGTTGCTTCATTGGGAAGGGATGAATTCTTCTCTTAGTGGCTAAACCACTTTAATTAGGCATGGGGGGAGACTTCTTAATTAGCATGATATAATTAGGGTTTGACCAATCCAAAAAAGGGGATTTGGTCTAATACAAAGCCCTACATGATCAATCCACAAAGGGGGATTGATCTAATTAATTATAACTTAATAACAATAAACAAAATACTCTTTGCAGTTTCAATGTTTCAACAAAAAGGTGAGCAATACTTTATTTATTGGTTGATGATTATATAAGAATGACCGTAGTTTGTTTTCTCATGAATAAATCAAAAGAATTTGAAAATTTCAAGGTATACAAGGAAGTGGTTGAAAATGAAATGGATTCAAAAATCAAATGTTTGAGATCAGACAATGGAGGAGAGTTTACTTCAAAGGAATTTATGGATTTCTGCAGCAATCATAGAATAAAAAGGAAATTCTACGTCGCTAGGACACCTCAACATAATGGAGTTGTTGAAATAAAGAACAAGAGATTACATGAAATGGATCAAACAATGTTAATGAATTCAAAATTGAAAGATGTTTTTTGGACACATGCAATGCATACAACAATTCACATTCAAAACAGAGTAATGCTCAGAAACAACAGTGACAAAACTCCCTACGAGCTATGGAAAGGAAGACCAACAAATGTAAATCACTTTAGAGTGTTCAGAAGCAAATGCTACATCAAAAGAGAAGATGGCAGAATGAGAAATTTTGACTCTTGTGTGGACAAAGGCATACTTGTTGGTTACTCAAGTACAAGGAAATCATACAGATGTTACAATCTAAGTCTCAACAAAGTTGTGCAAAGAATCAATGTAATAGTTGATGAAACAGGTGGATAAAAATTAAAGGAAGAAGAAAAAGAATCATTGGAACAGGTTTACAAAGAAGAAGCAAAGGATGAAGAAGATGCAAATAAGGAATATGAATAAGATCATATAGAAGTAGAAGATAAAGTTCAACAAGTACCTCCAAAGAAATTTAGCAAACGAGTATAGAAGAATCACCCTTTAGATCAGATTATTGGGAACAAAGATGCATGAATTGAGATTAGAAGAAAAATCCATTCACCAGAACAATTGCACCTAGCACTCTTATCTTCGATTGAACCAAACAGTTTTGAAGAAGCCAACAATAATGAATTCTGGAAAAAGGCCATGAATGAAGAGTTGGATCAAATAGAGAAGAATGACACTTAGGAATTGGTTCCAAGACCAAGGTACAAGAATGTCATTGGAACAAAGTGGGTCTTCAGAAATAAATTGAATGAAGATGGATAGATTACCAGGAACAAACCTAGATTGGTATGTAAAGGATATTCATAGGTTGAAGGGATAAACTTTGAAGAGACATTTTCCCAAATTTCCATAATGGAAGCAATCTGATTGATCTTATATTATCCATGCTCCAAGAATATTAATGTGTATCATATGGACATGAAATCAACCTTTCTAAATGAGGAACTTGAGGAAGAAGTCTACATTGAGAAACCAGAAGGATTTCAGTGGTTAGATAATGAAGATTACGTGTGCAGGTTGAAGAAGACCTTGTATGGTCTAAACAGGCTTCCAGAGCATGGTACTCTAGACTGGATAGATATCTACAACAAGAAGGGTTCAGAAAAGGAAATGCAGAAATCAACCTCTACATCAAGATAACTCAAGATAGTATTTTGTTAATTGAATTTTATGTTGATGATATTATTTTTGGAAGTGACGATGAAAGGTTAAGACAAAATTTTTCAAAGGATATGCAAAATGAATTTGATCAATTGTCATTACTTGGAGAACTATCCTTCTTTCTTGGTCTTCAGATATGTCAAAGCAACCAAGGATTTGTTTTTTCTTAAACTAAGTATATCAGATAAATGCTAAATAAGTTTGGAATGAAAGATTGAAAACCAGATAACACTCATATGAAAACCAATTGCAAGTTGAACAAATATGATGATTCAAAGTCTACATATCAGAGGAATTACAAGTCAATTATTGGCATATTACTTTATGTGACAACATCTAGACCATATGTAATGCAGGCAATTGGACAGGTGGCACAATTTCAAGAAGCACCAAAGGAATCACATGTTCTAGCAGTGAAGAGGATTTTTCGATATCTCAAGGGCACATGAGATTTTGGATTATGGTATCCAAAAGGAAAGGGACTATCACTTATTGCCTACACAGATGTAGATTGGGTAGGTTGCATTAATGAGCGACGAAGCACCAGTGGATCGACATTCTACTTGGGTGACTGTTTGGTATCTTGGCTAAGCAATAAAAAATCATTAGTATCATTATCTACAACCGAAGCATAGTATATTGCAACAAAAACATGTTGTACACAGGTTCTATGGATGAAACAAAATTTGACAGATATACAGGTTGAGTATGATGAGCCCATTCCTATATATTGTGATAATACACACGCTATTAGTATATCAAAGAATCCAGTGATGCACTCCAAGACAAAGCACATTACAATCAAGTATCACTTTCTATGGAAACATGTTTCAGAGAAGAACATCGGAGTTGAATATGTGGGAACAAAGGAATAGGTTGTATATATCTTCACAAAATCGCTTCCAAGGGAAGATTTTGAGTATCTTTGTTAGAGACTTGGAGTAATTTCTACTCCAAAATGAATTCTTATCTTATATGTCTTAGATTTACACGAGGAAGAACCATACAAAGGAAAGTTCAGGTTGGGGGAGTAGGTTCAGACATAGTTTATTTAGGGGGGGAATCCCCAAGGATAGTTCATTTAGTGTAAGGTCCTATCTAACAGAACCTAAAATTTCATAAATTTAAACATAAAATTTCTTTACGATTCTATATTCAACAAAATAACAGTTCATGGTTCAAAAAAATTCAAAATGAGCAGCATGATATAAATAACATATTGAATAACATACACAACATAGTAAAATAATGAACCATCATAACGATAATGAGCATGCCATAATAATGAACATAAATACCTCTCAAGTGATATTGTTTCCCCAACTCTGTCTATCCAAGATGAGGCTAAAACTCTGCCCAAGCTGCTCTGCCCAAGCCCTGCCCAAAACTGAATCCTTTCGTCCCATCTAGCTAGGAATAGAGCCTCTCCGGCTCCCTAGCTCTAGGATTCTGTAAGGATTCCTAGCCCCCGAGCCCAAAACTCCTAGCAATAGGTGCTCCCCTGTAACAGTCCACCAAACTCCAACAAGTTCCTTAAGAAAAACCAGTAGTACAATCCTCCAACAAGCTTCTCTAGCCCAAACCAACTGTTGGCCCTTGGTTATGGAAGGAAGCGAAGAATGAGGAAGAAAAGGTAAAAAGTGAGCTTCACGGGAGACACAATGACTATCACTGGGTCGAAGTGAGCAAAAGAACAACTGTCAGCCCATTTGGATGATTAGAGCATGTCCTAATGGACATCGATGGAGTA
This sequence comes from Picea engelmannii, assembly GCA_009831015.1. Lineage (NCBI taxonomy): Eukaryota > Viridiplantae > Streptophyta > Pinopsida > Pinales > Pinaceae > Picea > Picea engelmannii. The sequence continues at coordinate 284,966 of ML781267.1, forward strand.
AGAACCTTTGCATATTTTGAGGTAATTGAAATTGTTGATGATAGCCGCCCTTACCCTGCATTGTTAGGAATTGATTGGGCCTTCGAAAATTCCACTGTTGTTGATCTAAAGAAAAGACGCATGACATTTGAGAAATATGGCCTTAGGGTCGTTGCACCTTTAGATCCAGATGAGGGTCCATGATACACAAAACCTATCAGAGAAGAGGAACATGCATTTGAACTGGGAAACATCTACAAATTAACAACCAGACAACAGGATTATATCAACCCTATAGCTAACGGGAATCTGAGTTGGTGAAGTGATAGCACATGTTCATCCAAATCAGAAGAAGCACTGGAGAACTGGTAGAACCAGATGTATGAAGTATCTACAAGAAGATGTGCTAGGCTAACTAGAGAAGTTCACTGGATTGGCACAATGATGAGTAATCTACCCACATTTGATGGGCTGAACCCCTTAGAAAAATTCTTATCAGAATTTGAGACAAGTGTACCAACACAACAAAGGTTGTTGGAAATGGATGAGGCCATGAAAGACACACCAGCAATATGGTGGGGGACACATAAAATCAATATTACAGACTGGACACAATACTGAACTTTGATGACAAATCAGTTTTTAGCACAAGTAGGAAGCTGTGAAGCACGATACACAAGTTGAAGCTGCCCAAAGGACCATGTACGAAGCTGGGAAGAGGCCTGGAGTGACATTCCTAGAGAAAAATGGGTACACAGATTCGTCAATATGCTAGATACCACCCCGATTAACTGGTACCTTCAAGTAGAGCTGCGCCTTGTCACTTCAGAATGGGAAGGTATGATCCAAAATTTTATAAGTGAATTTACTTCTGTAGATCAAGCACTACAGATGGTGAGACATAAAGTATTTAAGGAGTCATCTGGCCTCCCTTTGGAGCAAGAAGAGGATGAATGGGCTACACCCCTCCAGAAACTGTAGACCTGCTACAACATTAATGTCGACGAAGACGATGATCCAAGGAAGGTGAATATCACAGAAAAAAAAGGTCAGTGAGATGTGGAAGGACCATGAGTTGAACTGCATTCATTGGACAACCGATAAAGATAAATAAAGTCAATATCCAGACAGAGGAGACACCAAAGCTTGCCAATGTCGAAGATTACTGGGACACTGCTACCACTGACAAAATCACTGAATTATTGCACGAGTATCAGGACTTGTTTCTGACCAAGTTCAATGATATGAAGGGAATCAAAGGACCTAGGGGATAAATGAGAATACCTTTGAAACCATATGCGAAGCCAGTCAAGCAAAGACCCTACAGATTGAACCCGAAATATAAGGAAATAGTGAATATTAAGCTCGACAAAATGCTGGAAGAAGGGATTATTGAACCTGTCGAAGAGTCGGAGTGGATTAGCCCCATGGTAGTGCAAGATAAGAAGACATCTGAGATCAGGATTTGCATAGATCTCAGGAAGCTGAATGATGCTTGTCTACATGATCCTTTCCCTACACTTTTCATAGACGAAGTGTTGGACAACGTGGGAGGCCAAGAAGTATATTCTTTTACAGATGGGTTTTCAGGATACCATCAGATCCGCATCGACAAGGAGGACCGTCATAAGACTACGTTTTCCATAGAGTGGGGATCCTACCAATATACAGTAATGCCTTGGACTGAAGAATGCCCCAACCATATTTTCCAGGGTGGTGGTTGAAGCGTTCAAATAATTTTTGCATAAGTTTTTAGAAGCATACTTTGATGACTGGATTGTTTTTAGTTTGTTCAAAAATCATATTGAATGTCTAAGGCTAATGATGGATAAATGTAGGCAGTGTCAAATTTCTTTGAATTTGAAGAAGTGCATCTTCTTCTCACCATTTGGAGTATTATTAGGTCATATTGTATGCAAGCAAGGATTGTTGGTGGATCCATCCAAAATTGCAATTATAGTTGATTTACCACCACCTACATCAGTCAAACAACTGCACACTGCGCTAGGACATACTGGCTAATAAAGGAAATTTATCAAAGGATATGCTCAGATCACTGTGCCAATGGAGAAGTTATTAAAGAAAGACTGTCAATATGGTTTGACAAATGAATGCCAACAGAGCTTCGACACACTGAAACAAAAGATGGTCACTACGCCTATTCTAGTCTTTCCCAAATGGAGCAAGTAATTTCATGTGCATGTTGATGCATCTTCTTGTTGTATTAATGAGAGGGGGGGTGAATAAGTAATAGTGTAATTATAATCCTTTTTCTTCAAATGTTATATCAATGTAGAATTATTATCCAATAATGAGCAATAAGAAATAAACAATCACACACATACACAGTACACCAGTGTTTTACGTGGAAACCCAAATCGAGATAAAACCACAGAATGTTTTTTCTTATATGTCTTGAAGAATTACATTCATTGGAAGCACCAACTTCCTTTGTTTTCCAGCTTCAACTAGAAGGAGGCTCCAATCCCCTAGTTTCTCATGCTACAACCTAAGGTAATATCCAACTCCCCAATTCTCTAGCTACAACCAGAAGGAGGCTACAACCCCCAATGTTCTCCGGCTACAACCGGAAGGTGGCTACAACCACCTGTCCTTGCCCCGTCCTGCCACCCTAAAGTAGAAGTAGAATGATGGAACCACTGTCACACTATCACTA